>JAJJMA010283387.1:0-10428 GCA_023529015.1 Papaver nudicaule | reverse complement strand
GTTCCTAAATTGCTTATACCTCAATGCATAATATCAGCCTTTGCACTCGTACAGACTTTCACAAAACACTGGGTGAGGTGTTCAGGAAATACTTACCCAACTTGAATAAGAATTTATTTCAGGAAGATGGTCTTACAGGTGAATGACAGCAACATTTAGGAAGTAATGAGGTTCTCCATTTTCACCACTAATAGCCCCGATATCTATAAAGGTGAAACAGGTAACATCAAAATATGGATAAAGATTCTTTAGGAAAGCTTGTAGTACATTTTTCTTGGTCAAGAATGAACGCACATAATTGTTACCATAGAAAAGCTTCTGCAACTTTGTTAAAGCATTAGAACAGAGAAGGTGAAAGATAAAGTACCTCTAGATATATGTTCCACGGCTTCATGTGGGTCATTTTTCCTGATAAAGCAAATCATAAAGATGGTTATCACTCAATGAACAAGGGCAAACAATTAATCATCCAAAGATCATACCAAACGAAGGAATGTGGGAGAAGCAACAACTAATCAGCCAAACATTCTGGCAAAATCAGATCCAGTACCTAGTGGAATAACCTATAAAGCATAGGACTGGCTACATAAGAACTCTTCTTTTCTTTTTGGAACTATACGAATGACGTCTTATTCTCTTAAACTACGTTGAACCAGATTCCATAGTCTATACAGAATTATATAACTGAATCTCAAAATAAGACGACTCACTGATTTATGGAGTTAGAAAGTAGAAATTTGCTTTATTTGATACAAGTTATTTTTAGGATTTTATAGAAGAGCCTATAGGCTCACTGGTGTACACTGGATTCTGTAATTTGATGACTTATCTATATGCTGAGTTGTTAAAGTCGTTAGGCGGATGTGAGGCGGCCGGGTGAGGCCTGGGGCCTAAAGAGACTAATCGGAGATTAAACGGGGATTAAGCGAATATATTAAAAAACATAAAAACGATTGTATACAAAATTGTAACTGTTTTCTCCTAATTTTTTTAGAAAATCTTCTCTTGTTTTCAGATCTACCAGATTTAGTCTGATTTTCTCAGATTGCTGGTAGATTTGAATACAATTGTATATATATGTATATCTTATTTAAATAAAACAATCGTTTTACAAAACGATTTTAGGTTTATTAGTATGTTTTTCTTTTATTCTCTAATAGCTTTTATATGCCTAGATTACCTATTGAATGATATAATCAATTTATGGGTTTGTGGCAGAGGTTATTTTCTTCAAATATTGTTTCAAAGAATAGAGAAGATATCTGATGGTGGACTAAATCTTATACATGATTTTGATACAACTTCTACTTCTTCTCTGATGGATGAGACAAAGGTTTGGATTTTGGAAATTCAATTGAAGAAATTTTTTAATCTTATTGATGAGAAAATTGAAAGCGATGCAATCAAAGTTTATGGCTCACTTTGGGGAAAGATCAAGATATTCTTTGGTGCATCTATTATCTCACTTGTAGGATCAAAATCTCTGTTAGTCTTTTCCATGTTATTTGGTTTTATGTAATTCAAAAAGATGCAAATCACATTGCACATTTGTTATGTCAATATACAATGTATAATGATGAAATTAGATGGTGTGTCCATATACCACCTCTTTTATGTAATCCTTCAAACCTCAATTTGAATGAGGTAGTCAAATAATAAATTATCTCGGGTTCTTTAGAACCCGTCTTTCCTTCAAAAACAAAATATATAAAAATATATTTATTATATTTAGCTATAGGGTATCATGTGATTTTTTTATTTAGTATGGGCGTAGTCGTCATTTCATCTTAGATTCTCTTTTTTTAACCCTAAAACAAAAACTCACCCCTCCACCTCTACCCCTTCTCACTTCTCTCTCAATTCTTCATTCTTTTTTTCTCTTTTTCATGCGTCTGTCTCACCTCTTCTTCCTCGTTTTCTTCCTCCCTCACCTCTACCACCTCCTTTTTTCCTCTTTCCGCCAGTGATACAGAAAAACAAGAAAGAAGAGAAGATGGGACAAAAAACTTTTTTTTTTAGATCTGAGGTGAAGCGGCGCCCGGATTTATGCTAAGTCGGCCGGAAATCGGCCTGAGCCGCCGCCTAACCGGAGATCCGCCTAATTGAGAAACGCCTGAAATTTTTTGGCACTTATATAACTATTCCCCCTAGTCATGAGTTGAAACAGGTTACTCTGACCAGAAGAAGCCATTTAGAACCTGTCAATTCAAGCCGAAGTTATATGATCAGAACTAAGATGTCTCGAATTTTCTTTTGTTTCCTATCATTACACTACACCATATTTAGCAGAAAGCAACAGCCTGTGGATGTTGCAACTCGGGGTTGAAACTGCAGTTGGCAGTTTCAAAAGGCCATGTTACAGATTTTAGCAACGGCTTATGCCCTGTTGCGAATATGATGACGCAACTGTCCTAGCAACAGGTGTCAGCAGTTGCGAATTAAAAATTTTGAAACACGTAGCAGCAGTTGCGAATATAGAACCATAAATCATTAGAACGGCCAGACTGTCTAACCCAGGTTTCATAGGTTCCGGTTTTTTAATTTGCAACATAAAATTTCTGTTACTATTGTTCTGTCCACAATTTAAAAAAAAGTCAATCTGGGATCAACCTAAGTCAACTGTAAGGAAACATAAGGTAAACCGGAGGTCAACCAGTGGTAAACCGGAGGTCAACCAGTGGTCAACCGGAGGTCAAATTTCAGTCACCTGCTGCAGACTTCATAACTCACTTTCATTCCCAAAAATCAGATTCATAACATTTCCATTTATAACTCATTCCCATTCACAAAAATCACATTTTCAATTCAAAGATATCTCTAAGTTTACAAAAATATATCTCTAAGTTCACAAAAATCACATTTAAACTTCTACGTTTCTTAATTCTGAAATGAAATTGCAAGTGTGGAAGAACTAGTACTATTACTTGCATTGGAGTTGTATTACTTGCTTCATTATCAGCTTCAAGGCTCAATGTCTTCGGCGGGTAGTTTATATGTACCTGAAAATCAAGTATCACCGGTGAAGTAAGAAGAGGATAATGGTCAAATGGAACTATGTGCGATAAACACATCAAAAGTGGCGGTAAACAGATTGAGAGCTCTGTATATGAAACATAATAATATGATAAAGATCCATTTTCACATAAACAAACTAGAACTGAGAAGGAAAAAAGGATATCCAATCAAGTGTACCTGAAAACAGCATGTGTACTGCAGGCATAGACTTCTCTAGCCCCTTCTTGATGTAACAAAGCTGCACCTTTTGAGATAGTGCCTGAAGAAAAAATTTGACCAAATGGCAAATCCAAATTTAGACGAAGTCACCATATATTACTGAATGGCCTATGTTTGCAACAGACAGAAATTATCCCAACAAAAACGAATAGAAAAATAGTGACATGCGCATTAAACTGATTGATCTGACGATGGTTGCCTGTTACGTAACTCGCAACACCAAACAAGAAAATTTTGTATGATTAAGGACATTTTCCTTTCTAACTAAAGACTGACATTTGGAAAATTGTGTATGATAAGGACATTTTCCTTTCTAACTAAAGAGTGACATTAGGAAGGCTTAGACTTGGCTTACCAGCAGAATTAGTTACACGGAAACTTCCTTTACAGTAACAGAGGATAATAAATGTCTGGTAGTTCCTTTACTATACGTCCTCACACTATTTTCAGTGAACCCCGAGAGCTTTACCTAGCACCTGCAAGGGTCAACAAGGGCATTATCAGCACTTTTATTCTTCTTATCCAGCAAGCCAGCAAACAAAAACACCATCAGTTATAGGACTATCAGAATAAGAAGAACAGGACATGAGTTAGCATCAGTTACAAAACACAATCAGAATAACAAATTTACAAGCCCCACGAGCCAAAGAAAACTTACTCAGGACGTGAGTTAGCATCGATTACCTTCCCGTTTATAAGTTATTGAAAATCACCTCTGAAAGTACAATAGTGAACACATGCACCCTTATAATAGTGAACATCTGAAATTACATCTAAATTATAACTAAGCAGAGTAACTAGGCATCTAAAGGAGGACCTGCGGATCGAAAAAATCATAATTAGTATGCAACTAAGCATGAAAAGTGCAACGGCGAAGTATCAAAAAAGAGAGTGAATATTGAGCTTTTCTTTAAGCTAGCAGCACACAATAAATAATCATTAGCAGGTCCCAAAATAGACTTATATATTGTCATCTTTCATTAATCCTAAATAATCATTAGCCCTCCTCCAATCCCTCAATCGAGCTACCTATATAAAAAACAGATTCAAGTATAAATGATCATGATAGTTAACATTTGAACTATCAAAAACTTGTAAAATGTTGCTTTTAAAATTACAAACAGACCTTGCCCAAAAGATACTTGTGCCCTTAGCAGTAACTCGTGATGGTTGTTGCAAGCTTTGCAATAGCTGTCACCACGAAACAGAGAAGCCTGGCCTGCGATGATTTTCGAAATGTGGCATCGAGTGAACCAAGAGTGGAGTCCTGATTTAGGCCCAACCGACTACCAAGGAACAAAGAAAAAGACGAAAGAACTGTATTAAAACCTTAACAAAATAACTTAGAAAAGGCGCATAAATATCATTTGGTCATTAGAAGCATCTAGACCAACCTAGACGAAAGGTTCTCATACAACAGCAGTTCCAAGTTATCATAAAGCTCATGAGATGAATCTTTGTGAGACCTACCTCCGCCTCCATGCTCTCCAATTGCCCAACATAATTGCAAAAATAATTCCATCTGTTGGAAGTAAAGAAATGTACAAGTAACTTCAGTTTTCTACAGTCTTCATAGTGCATAAATGAGATGAGATTTCTTACAAACATTATAGAACTACATAGTACTATATGGCATTAGTTTAAAGGGGAGAAAGTGGTGCCTTGCCTTTGCAGGGTTTTCATAAGCTTCCCCAAGTTTGTCACCTTAACATTGACATCATTTTTGACCTTTTACCAAAAATACATTCCAAGACAAAAGCAATGAGAATTTATTATTTCATACCTCCAACATAATCCATAGCAACTGCTTCAGAAACATAAGCTTTTCGTCCAATAAAAACCCCTAATTTGACTTCATGATCAAAAGATTCTAAAGGATATGGAATTTTAATTGTTCCTCGATTTTGCAAATATGATGATGTTGATTCCATGAACAACACCAGTTCCTAAACAAAAAAAATACCCACTAAATATAATCGTCAAAAATCCACAAAGAACAAATCCATTAGATTCAGCCAAATATCATTTCTATGGGTCAATGATAAAAAACCCAGAACTAAAATTGTTTGTAATTGATCAAATCAAAATCTAAGAACAACCAAAATTAGGTATCAGAGATTTACCTACCGACATAATCTCTACCGACGGCAACAATTTTAGTACCCATTGGGAAGCTTCATATATGCAGATGCAGTAAATGAAGAAAAAATAAGAGATTTATACCTAGTTCTTCATCAACAATACCTAAACAAACATCGAAACCATAGATCTATACCCAGAAATTAGGGATCTGAGAAAACAAATAACAAAAGTTAGTTTGGGTTAAGATAGGATAGCTATTACACAGAGAATCGATGAGAATGGATTCGAGAGAGGGTTTGAGAGTTATACCTACAAAGAACAAAACAATGAACATATTACAATCATCATCAGTCGCCTGCAATAGTTATGAATATGAAAAACAGCCAACCAGAAACCGTGAGATCTATACCTACAAAGAAAAAACAACGGAAATTAGGTCTTTGAGAGTACAAACAACGGAAATTAGTTGAAGAATTAGAGATCTGGGAGAAACAAAACATTTTACCCAGAGAGAATCGTCGAGAATCGAGTTGAGTCTTGAGTGAGGTTTTGAGAGTTAGAGTTTTTTTTTTGGGTCTGTTTTTTGGGAAAGAGAATATAGTGGACGAAATGAAAAATGGGGATAAAAGATAAGGGAAAAGAGTGTGAACTGGATTAGATATCCCGTCCAACAGTGGATTTTGGGGTTCAAATATCATGGAAGGGAAATTGGGGTGTACTATTTGGGGTTCAAAACATAACCAATGTGTGACTTGCCACGCAAACAGTAGGCACATGTGCGCTGCCTGAATGTTGCGAATCCGCAACTGCTAGCTGCAGTTTCTAGCTTAGCAACATGGGCCTGTTGTTGCTAATTTTTTGGCAGTTGCAATGCATGTTGCTAAATAGCAACAACTGGTAGTATGTTGCGACTATGAGTTGTTATTTGCTAGATATGGTGTAGTGGTACCAACTTTGTGTCGGAATTTGACTACATGGATTATGCTTATCCAAGCTCTATTTAGCTCATGATGCCTTGATTTCATGTTTGTAAGCTCGGATAGCCACATTTCAAGGATAGCCACATTTCAAATATCTGCTCACCTTTTTTTTTTTGGTCATTGTTCTTTACTTAACTAAGCAGAGCTTGTTTAAATCACTTTGATCTCGGCTCTTGTCATCTATAAAGCAAATAGGTTTTCTTGGTGCCAACTTTGTGTCGGACGATGACTAAATGAGAATGCTTTGCCAAGTGTCTTTGCTCTTGAATAATCATCATTCATGTTGTGTTCTTGGTGTAGCCACATTACAAACATTTTGCTGTTTTTTAGTAATTAAACTAGCATTGATTATCATTTCTCTTGGCTGCACTCAATGGGCTTTAGAGGTTTCTCATTGATGCATAAATAGATGTATTACTCGGAGTTCGTTAGGATCCTTGTACTCTTCATAAGTTTTGGGAGTTTGGAGTATCTTCCGACATTTAAGCATATATATCAATGCTTTGGAGTTTGGGTTTCTGGTAATTTTTAATCTGAGTTTTGGGAGTTGATGATGTGTTTGCGTTTCATTTGATTCAGGTGCTTGTTGGCAGAGTCTTGCTTTTGCCTTTCTATGTTTATGAGTCATAAATTGTTAACTGGATATCTGTGCTTTCTTTTAGGGCCTGCTATGGTGTTTTGAGATTCGTCATGGAAAGTGGTGCCAAGGGTTGCGAGGTACTATTCGCTGCTATTCTTGCATGTGTCCAGTCTTTTTTTTTCTGTCCTTGATATGGTATTAAACTTCCAATTCTAATGGTTAAACAGGTTATTGTGAGTAGAAAGCTTAGAGCAGCTCGTGCTAAGTCAATGAAGTTCAAGGATGGATACATGATTTCGTCACACCATCATGGGTTCATTATGGTGATGCTATCTTAGCAGTTGGAGGTACCGTAGTAGAACTTGTTAGTTAAGTTCAACAATATGTGTATTGTTGTTAGTTTAAAACACTTTAAGAGGACCAGTGCTCTTAATGTTGTATGAACCACATTCCTATATTGATAACTCAAAACCCCTTTTTAAAATTTAGAGAACTAGATGTTACTATAGTAATAGTATTAGTGAAACCAAGCAGCATTAAAAATCATGGAAGTTTATGTTTTTGTGTTTGGTTTGTATAAACTTGACCCTACTGTATATTCTTGCAGTCATCATTTGGCTTTGTCGATTACCACGATAGGAGGTCTGCAGCTGCAGCAATAATGACATTGCATGGGAGGCAGCTGTAAGTTGGCAGCCCTGTTATTTTTTATGATGCAACTCCCTAATGCTTAATATTCGTAATTTAAGCTCACAACTAAGTTTTCTAGCTTGCTTTTAACTCCCTAGTACTTTATTTTGTTTGCAGTTATGGTCAGGCTATTAAAGTAAACTGGGCATATGCTAGTGGCCAGAGAGAGGATACTTCAGGGCACTTCAACATTTTTGTAGGCGATTTGAGTCCTGAGGTTCCTGATGCGACTCTGTTTGCCTGTTTCTCAGTCTTTCCCAGCTGCTCGTAAGTTGTAGCCCAGTTATATTCTTGTCTCTTGGTTTTCTTTTCAGTTTAATGTATTTTAATTTTTGTGTTTGGTTTGTATAAACTTGTCTACATGTGTCTAAATGTCGTCGATTTTCAGTTAGGTTTTTTATGTATTAGAGAACAACAAGAACACTGATTTTCAGTTATCCGAATGTATGAAATTTTTTTTAGTTTTTTTGGCTAAGTGTAAGAACAAGAAAACTAGAGTATGAAATTTTTGTATGTGTATATGAAGTATGATTTTGGCTAAGTGTCAGAATTTTTTGATTGTCTATTGAAAGTTTTTGACCAGGTCAAAGTCTGACTTACCCTGTTTTGACCAGGTCAAAGTCTGACTTACCATGTTTTGACCCGGTCAAAGTCAAGGTCTGTCAGGCTTTGACCTGGTCTTTTTTTTGACTTTGGTAAAAATTTAGAAACGGCAATAAGCCGTTGCTAGTAAAAATATCTGAAACGGTAAAGAAGCCGTTGCTGATTAAAATTAGAAACGGATAAAAGGCCGTTGCGGGCAAAATCTAGCAACGGCGGAACTGCTCCGTTGCTAGTACCGTTGCTAACCTTGAGACGCAACGGCAACATTACCGTTGCTAAAATTCGTCACACCATGAATCGCAACGACCGGTCCCCGTTACTAACACTTTTCGCAACCCATGAGCACCGTTGCTACCCCCCAAATATGGTGTAGTGAATGGACACATGGCATCGAATCTGTCTCATTCATTCTTGTACTCATAGTATTTGTGGGAGCAAACACTGGTCATGACACAAGGCCACGTTACACAAGAATACGATCTCAATCTCTATTATCACTACTAAAGTATATTTCGAAAGAATAGAGAAAGTAGAATAGAAGAATATCCATAAAGTCATAACTCCTACTAACCTTTTGTCGATGAAGAATAATTGATGTCTTCTTTGTCTTCACAGTCTTCATCTTCAAGGTCTCTACTACTTTGTCTATATCCCAATTCCGAA
Source organism: Papaver nudicaule (assembly GCA_023529015.1). Taxonomy (NCBI): domain Eukaryota; kingdom Viridiplantae; phylum Streptophyta; class Magnoliopsida; order Ranunculales; family Papaveraceae; genus Papaver; species Papaver nudicaule. The sequence goes on along the minus strand of JAJJMA010283387.1, from coordinate 1,596 downwards.
ATCTAAACTCTAGTAGGCTAAATCAAGAATTGAGTTTTGACACCTAAAACTGACAACTAGCTTGACATACCAACGCTAGTGGGTTTGACCGGACAATGCCCTAACAGAGAGTTCTTAACTGAACTTGCGCTTAATAACAAATCTTTTTGGGGAGCGTGGTTGTGGAATATTAGGAGGAAAGTGTGTCTATATTTATCCAAAGATGAATCAACTTAGAGATCATCGTTCTGATTTCCTAGTTATGTCATCTTAAAATTGGTATGCGAGTACTTAGCTTAACCTATTCCATAGGTTTATGAAACCCTAGTCTCGAACTACTTTGTCATATTTTTTTGACAAATAGGGAGAGAATACATATGGTTATTGTTCTTGTGGTGCATAACCATAGGTGGAGAACATCATGTGCTTACTTGTTTTGCTTTTTCAAAGTATCAAGTACGGGGGAATAATTAAAGCTGAGAAGAAGCTTCATATCAGGAATGAGTAGAATCACTTTAAAAGTTTTGATACACATACTTTAAAGTTTGCTCAGATTCTTCCTCTTTGCACAAACAACATGTGGGATTAGCATATTAACCCATGTAAGCTTGAGCGTACCTTCGTGGTTGTTTGAGCTGGATATGTTGTAGTTGCTGTCTACGGATTCATCAACAAGAGTAAAACAAACACATCAAGACTCAAGGGAGAAGTTGAAGAATTCAAGAAATCAAGATACATTTGGTTAGTACTTAATTGTATATCTTTTGAATCCATATGTAAATTGGTTTTGTCACTAAAATTGACAAAGAGGGAGATTGTTAGGGCATTGTCCGGTCAAACCCACTAGCGTTGGTATGTCAAGCTGGTTGTCAATTTTAGGTGTCAAACACAATTCTTGATCTAGCCTACTAGAGTTTAGATTTCAGAATTGGGATATGGACTAAGTAGTAGAGACCTTGAAGATGAAGACTGTGAAGACAAAGAAGACATCAATTATTCTTCATCGACAAAAGGTTAGTAGGAGTTATGACTTTTATGGAAATTCTTCTATTCTACTTACTCTATCTTTCGAAATAGTCGGCTACTTTAGTAGTGATACTAATAGCGATTGAGATCGTGTTCTTGTCTACATGACCATGAGTTATGTTGGTATTTGTTCCCACGAATACTAAGTTTACAAGAATGCATGAGATAGATTCGATACCATTTGTCCATTGCAATGGTTTGCTTGCAAATCACTTGTTGGATATGGGTGAATCTAAAGAAGTACTCTTGAGCAAGAGTCCAGTGGATTATAGCTGATGGCGTATAACACGTCAAAGTACTGGCCCAGCCCAGAACTTCCAGCGGATCCAAGTTAAACCCTAATCTGGAAAACAACGGTTCCCGAACCGTACGGTGAACTGAGACTCGGAATTTCTCCTGAGTTCCAAAACATCAATTTGTACGCGTACTAGTAAGTTCCATGTGTGAATAGCTAATTTTAGTGCATCATGCACTGACCTTGATCCTGATCCCTCATGATTTCAGAGCCCCGTGAAGCCCTCAATGCAACAACAACATAACAAAAGTTCCTAAATTGCTTATACCTCAATGCATAATATCAGCCTTTGCACT
>JAJJMA010283379.1:0-10183 GCA_023529015.1 Papaver nudicaule | reverse complement strand
ACTGAAATCTCAGATTCATCGGCGAAGTATGACGAAAGAGGCAGGAGGATAAATTTACCTGGGAAGGATAAAGATCGTAGCAGCTCCAAGCGATGACATAAAGTAGATAAGGAGATGGAGGAGGACCTACGCCGACTAAAAAATAAGGTGGAAGCGTTAAGTGGATCTTCGAGGGAATCAAGGTATAAGGTTGCACTTATAGAAGCACAGAAAACACCTTTTCATGATTGTATTACGTATGGGTACGTGTCTCCCAAGTACTCTCCCCCAAAGTTCACCTCTTTCTATGATAGAACTGGAGATCCTACACAGCACTCGAGAGCTTATAAGCGAGATATGGCAGCCTGGGTAGGATCGGATCCTATAATGTGTATGGCTTTCCCCGCTACACTAAAGGACGAAGCCCTAGCCTGGTTTGATGGGCTGGAGGAAGGAAAAATCAAATCCTTTGAGAAGTTAGAAAGCAGATTCTTGCATGCTTTTATTCAGAATAATAGAGGCCGGCCTGGTGTGGAAAGATTATTCAACGTTAAGAGAAGACCCTCGGAGACTTATAAAGTTTTTATTCAAAGATGGAGAAAAGCAAGCGGCGAGGTAGGATCAGAAGTTTCAGAAAAGGAGAAAATAAGATCATTTCTTAGCGCTATGGAGACTACTGACCAGCTGTACCAGAAGTTGTTTTGGAACATGCCACATGATTTACTGACCTTAAGGGCAATGCAAGATGAATGGTTAAGTTTTGAAGAAATCCGAGAAGAGGAATTGCGACTAAAGAAGGAAAGAGCAAAACAAATTCACTCGATCAATAGCTTATCGCCGGAAGAGCAAAAAGAAATCAAGAAAGAATGGTTGAAGGCAGAACAAAGGAAGTTGGCACAGAACCCCTCTTCGGCGATAGTAGTTTCCGAGGCAGGAAAGCAGCAGGTAACCGCCGAGCAGCATTGGAATTCTCAGAAGCGAGAAAATTATGATGGGCGAGATAAGCAAGACAACAGGGGAGGAAATTATGGACGAGGAGGAAGAGATAATCGGCGAAATGGGAATGGAGACAGAAGATATAATGGGGATAATAGAAAGTTTGGCAGAAGCAACCAGCAACCTTTCCAAGATGCTACTTAGCCCAAGTTACGTGTTTCTTATACAGATGCCTTTGGTCAGATTGAAAGTTCAAATTGTAGGGATGATATCCGCTATCCTTATAACAGAGGAAACCCAAGGGTCCCGCCAGCCAATACCAACTCATTCTGTCAATTCCACCAGTTTCACGGCCATACAACTGAGAATTGTACCGGCGTGCAGCAAGAAGTCCATCGATTCGTCTGTATGGGGAAATTTCAGGATTTCCTAGAATTGCCGCCGCCACCTCCTCTCATGGTCCAGCAAATTCAAGCCATTCCAGTCCACACTCCAAATGTGTACGAGATTAAGGTTGAGCGAGATTTGCTGGAATTAGATTGCTTTTCCATTGTGCATTCGAAAATTACCAGGGATAAATTTCATGATAATGTCATGTCTCGAGTCCATAAGCGAGATAGAATGGGAAATGAGATCTGTAGTGTCGCCGCTAAGCAAGAGCCGTTGCAGGAATGGATGAAAGCATGTGTTAGATTCTCTGCCCAAGAGATTCCACCAGAAGGAAGAAATCATAACAACCCTTTGGTTCTTACTATTCAGATGGAAGGGTTCAGGCTGCCAAAGGTGCTCATTGATCCGGGTAGTTCTGTGGACATCCTCTTTAATACTGCCTTTGAGGCGATGAGAGCGAAAGACAAGAAAATACCCTCGCCGACGGTCTCCTCCTATAACATTTATGGGTTTAATGGCATAGCATCTAAGCCTAAAGGCGAGATTGAGTTAAAAGTGAAAATCTGCGACGATTATTTCTTGAAAACTACTCTTTGCATTGTGGATGTTGACTCGCCGTATGCTGCAATTCTGGGGAGACCATGGCTCCACAGTTTAAAAGGAGTCCCTTCTACTTATCATCAACGCCTAAGGTTCCCCACACCATTTGGTGTCGCCGAGTATGTTGGAGATTTATCAGTGGCCAAGGCGTGCAATTCAGCGGACGTGCAAATGCGAGAAAATCGAAAGGTGAAAATGGCAGAGAAAAAGAAGCTCGGCAAGGAAGCGATTAAGGAGCAAGAAATTCTAGACTTCATCGCCAACCCAACCACATATGTGCATTCAGTGAATTCAGTGGAAGACTCGGCGAAGTCTGGAGATAAGACCTTATAGCAATTAAAGGAACCAACGCCGATGGGAGAACCAGAGCTACATTTCACGGCGGTGGAACCTACTAAGGATGTTAACATCGGCGATGAGCAGGAGCCAAAAATGGTAAAAATTGGTACTCTATTAACTGAAGACGAATCGGTGAAGTTACTAGCACTACTGAAGGAATATGTTGATGTCTTTGCTTGGGGTATGAACGAGATGCCAGGAATTGACCCGGCGATAGCATGTCATAAGCTAGATATCGACCCAAAGGTTAGACCATTCAAGCAAAGGATAAGGAAATTGGCCCCAGCCTATAAAGAAGCAGTAGAGGCAGAAATTGACAAAATGAGAGCGTCTGGTATAATAAGACCAGTACAATATCCACAATGGATAGCCAACATGGTCGTAGTACCAAAAAAGAACAAGGGAGTAAGGATCTGCATTGATTTCAGCGACCTTAACAGAGCTTGTCCCAAGAATAGTTTTCCATTGCCGAGTATTGATCAGACTGTGGACGCTACATCAGGTCACGAGTTGCTGTCATTTATGGATGATTATTCAGGGTATAACCAAATACCTTTGGCGGAGGAAGATCAGAAGCATACAACTTTCTTTTCCACTAAGGGTTATTCTGCTACACTCGAATGCCGTTTGGGTTGAAGAATGCTGGTGCCACTTATCAAGAAATGGCACAGAAAATGTTTGAGAAATGGATAGGGAGGACAATGGAAGTCTATGTCGACGACATGCTCGTCAAAAGCAAGAAGAAGCAGACTCATGTAGAAGACCTCAGAGAAATATTTAATCATATGCGTGTTACTAAGTTAAAAATCAATCCAGCAAAATGTGTTTTCGGCGTAACTTCAGGAAAGTTTTTGGGATATGTCGTCACCAAGAAGGGAGTAGAAGCTGATCAGGCCAAGGTCAAAGCAATCATAGAGATGCCCTCGCCGGTTACTGTAAAAGATGTTATGCGACTCAATGGGACTTTGGCGTCTCTCAACAGATTCATCTCCAGATTCTCCGATAAGTGCAAGCTATTCTTCCAGACATTAAAGAAAGGAGAAAAATTCAACTGGACTGAGGCACATGAAGCCGCATTTCAAGGTATTAAAAAGTATCTCGCTACTCTCCCAGCAATTCAGCCACCCGAGCACGGCGAGGAACTCAGAGTATATCTCGCCGCAACACCTTTTGCCATAAGTGCAGTGCTTGTAAGAACCAAAGGTGGAGAAACACCTATATACTATATCAGTAGAACGTTGCAAGGAGCAGAGAAGAATTATACCAAAATAGAGCAATTGATACTGGCATTGGTTTTTGCGTCACAACGATTACGTCCATATTTTCATGCTCATCCTATTGTGGTCCTCACAAAAACTCCAATAGAGTCTATCTTGCACAGCTCTCAGCGAGTGGGGCGCATCGCCAAGTGGAATCAGCAGATTGAACAGTTCGGCGTTCAGTATGAAATACGCACAGCTCAGCGGTCTCAAGTTATAGCAGATTTCCTCGCCGACTTCCCAATAGATGAAGAAGAAGAGATAGAAGAAATCCCATCCTCCTTGGATGAGCAAGAGCATGAAGTTCCAGACTTATTGAAGTGCAGGCTTGATGGATGGGAGGTTTACGTAGATGGCTCGTCGAATAAAGAAGGAAATGGAATTGGAATTGTTCTTATCTCGCCGAAAGGAGCAAGGATAGTGCACTCGCTAAGATTAGAATTCCCGGCGACTAACAATGAGGCAGAATACGAAGCAGTCATTCACGCAATGCGGATACTCATTGAAATGAAAATCAGCAATGTTAGACTGACAAGTGACTCCCAGCTGGTGATTCGACAAATATCTGGACGATACCAGACAGCAGACCCATCTATGCAGAAGTACCTAAAACTTGCTAGGGAGTATGCCCAGAGGATTACTGGTATCAAGTTTCGCCACATCTGCAGAAAAGATAACAGGCACGCCGATGCATTGGCGTTTATCTCCTCTATGATGACAGACCCAGATGTACCTTCAATAGCTATTAATGCAGCCATCAGTAACAGCACCAAGGCAATGGGAAGTATTAACAACAAGCGTTGAAGAATCAGCAGAAACAGATTGGAGATCGCCGATACGGTATTACTTGGACCACTTAACCTTACCAGGAAATCAAATCTTGGCTCATCAGATCATCAGTCGCTCGGCGAACTATGAACTGCGAGATGGAATCTTATATCGCCGATCATTCTCTGGACCACTTCTGCGATGTGTATCAAGGGAAGAAGGTAATAAATTATTAAAGGAGATTCATGAAGGAGACTGCGGAAATCATAGTGGCCAAAGAGCTTTAGCCTTGAAGGTCAGAATGCAAGGATATTACTGGCCTTGGATGAATAGAGATGCAAAGGAGTATGTTCAGCGATGCAAGCCATGCCAGCTATATGGAAAAAGAATTAAAGCGCCGGCAACATCTTTAAACTCAGTGCTCAGCCCTTGGCCTTTCGCCAAGTGGGGCATTGATATTATTGGTCCACTAACTACAGGCTCTGGACAGCGGAAGTACATCATTGTGGCGACAGACTATTTCACCAAGTGGTGTGAAGCTAAAGCTATCAGGAAGAAAACGGGACAAGAAGTGTTCACATTCATCTGGGAAAACATATTTTGCAGATTTGGTATACCGGCGGAGATATGTACCGATAATGGGAAAGAACTGGTCGGCGACAATATAAGAAAGTTACTCGCCCATTACAGCGTCAAACTGGGAAAATCATCCCCCTTATACCCTCAGAGTAATGGCCAAGCAGAAGCCACCAATAAGACTATTGGAATGGGACTGAAGAAAAGATTGGAAAAGCATAAAAAGGCATGGTGTGAGCATTTACACAATGTCTTGTGGTCGTATAGAACTACGGTTCGAGAAGCAACGGGAGCATCTCCTTTCTTACTTACATTTGGCGCCGAGGCAGTGCTCCCATCTGAAGTAATTCTGCCCACTACAAAGCATGAGGCATGGGAAAAGAATCTGAATACAGATCTAATCCTAGCCAAGCTAGATGACTTAGAAGAGCAGCGGTTGATCGCCCTTACTCACATGGAGAATTATCATCGGCGGTTAGCAAGAGAATATAACAAGCGAGTGATTCCAAGAGAATATTCACCCGGCGAGCTGGTGCTCCGAGAAGTTCCCCCCTCTCAACGAGAAGGGTGCAGGAAGCTGGTACCTGTATGGGATGGCCCTTACGTCGTCAAAAGAGTGGCTGGACCAGGAGCGTATGTACTGATTGATGAGCATGGCGTGCAACTCGAACATCCTTGGAACGCCAAGTTCCTTAGAAAGTACTATCCTTGATGGATACCATGTAAAATCCAAAGTCTTGGGCGGGCATAATACCCAAGAAGTCTTATTAGCTTGTATAAAATAGCAGCAAATAAGATCCGGGGACGTAGGTTTGCTATCATGCGCCGAACCCCGTTAACAAATCATTGAGTCATTTGCACTTTCACTCACTGAGTAGTCTAACTGCAGTGATAGATAGAATTTTAAAGCTCCAAGAGCACAACAGCTGAGGCAAAATACTCAGTAACAGGCTATAAAAGCCATATGCAGAGGCACAAAAGCCCAAGGCAACAAATGCCATACAAAACCCTGATCAGGTACTAAGGCCAAGTGCCATCAATAAAGGCATAATGCCCAAATCGATAAATCAATTAAGAGCCAAGACCTCTTATGCCGAAAGCTTACTGCCGTCGAGTGAATTCCCTTATCGTAACTGTTAGTCCAACCCAGGCTAGTTGTAAGACCAGTCGTGTTACTTGTTGATCTGTAAGTGTTTGTAAGGAAATAAGGTCCCCTTTTGATGTAGCATCACATCGGCGGTTCCGCTGGTGTGCTAATCCGTCTAAGCCATAGCATCACTCCTGGCGGAGTGTATTGAAGTCTATGAGGGCAACCCATTCTACTTATATTAGATCGCCGACGGGCACAAGTAATGGTTACGGCTGGGGTCTACCCTGCTGCTCTAATAAATTGTTAGTTCAATGGTCCAGAAATTGTTGGTCGTGCGAGGGACAGGGCTTCACTCTTTGGCAAGATTAAGTCTTTAAAGACAAGATAGAAGAAAGCACATCAAGTGTAGCAAAGGAAAATGGCGCATTGAAAACGAAATAGATATCATTAGACATAAAAAACAACATTCACCAAAATAGCATTCCAAGGGAAATGGTTCATTACAAGAAAATCAAAGATAGCAAGAAAAGTACAAAAGCTAAGGAAGCAGCAATCTATCAACCACAACATCTAAAAAGCAGAAGGAAAGCTACTTTAACACCTAGGATCTGGAAAAGGACTCTTGGGGGTAGGAGGCTTGTCTTGATCGCCGAGAAGATCTGCGCCTATGTCGCCTGTCCCACTATCATCAGGATGGCAGTCATTTCTAACAGTTCCAACGGTATTTGGCTCGCCAAGGTTTCTTGTGTCCTGCTCGTCGACGTCAATAATTACCTCAGTACTTTGCTCGACGGTTGGTTGACTAGCATTAACGGTCGCCATTCCTGGATTCTCCTCGCTGATAGTTCCAGCAAAAGCAATAAGGGATAGATTTTGTCCCTTAGGATTTTCTTCTTCAGCTTCCTCTTCTGAGCTTTCTTCCTCAGACCCGAAATTCTCTTCTTCCTCCTCTTCTTCATTCTCATCTTCTTCACCCAGCACTTCTTTTCCTTTGATGCTTGCCTTCTCTTGCATGGCGAGCTGTTCTGGAGTGAGACATTTGTAGGCCGAGGGAATCTCCACTTTATACTGAGGCAGGAATTTGTAAGCAAAATCCTGAGCGCCGATGAAGGCAGCACTGATAACATCATCCTTGTGACGCTTCTCCCAATATTGGACATCTTCCATGGCTTCGGCGAGCTTAATCTGAATACCATCTCGGGCACTCTCCAAATCTTGAATCTTGCCAGCACAAGAGGCATGGTCAAGAAGCTGCTTGTTCAGATCGGCGAGTTGGCCAGCACAAGAATCATGTTCTTTGAGCTTTACAGACAACTCCTCTATCTTGCTGGGGCAAAGCTTATGCTCCTTGAGTTGATCCGAGAGATCCTGGACCTTCATCTCCAGCTCATGGCAACCTTTGATGACCTATTGATTTTGGTCTGCTTCATTCCTTAGCTTCTGAATGGTGGCTGAGGCAAAGAAAGAGAACGATATGGTAAAAAAGACGGAAAATAAACATAAGCAGGATAAGTTATGGGTAAACCCTATAAAAACTACCTTCTAGGTTGTGGACATGTTCTTGCATACCCTCTTGTGCTTCCCTAAACTGAGTCATATGCAACTCGAAGTTTTCGTTAGCACACGGACCTAACATTTGTTCTATTCGGCGCTGTTGGTCAGAGCATTGCTTGTATAAATCAATCGTCAAAGTCTCACGCCTCTCCGCCATATCTTTCCAGCGCCGAATCTGAAACTCGGCGGTCTCCTTCTCAGTGCTTAAGCTAATAACTTGAGAGGCTAGCTTGTCGGCTCTGGACTTTTCTTCTTTCCAAAGGAACTAAGCTCGCTTATGACTTGTCTCGGCTTCTGTCTTAGCAGCAAGGGCAATTTCTTCTCGGCGAAGTGCAGCATCACGTTGGCTAGTCATATGGCCTAATTCCGATCGAGTAGCTTGATAAGTATCACAGAGATTCCTAATAATATCAACATCCTGATCCAACTCTCGGCGACACCATTTAAGGTCCTTGAAGAAAGTGAATAATTGACTACACTGCTTAAAGTTGCTATTACTAAGTCTCGCGATGTCGGATTCAGCTCGCCTAAGCCTATCGTCATCGGAGGAATGGCAACCTTGGAGGGCAGGAAATCTAAGGGTCGGCGAAAGAAGTAAAACGAACAACGGAGTAGCTAAACAAAAAAGAAATGAGAAGAAAACTTACTCTGCTGAGTGGTGACTGTCAGGCTTCGCGCTCTGGCCTCGTTCTTTAATCTCTCAACTTCTTGACCACGCACCACGGCCTCATGTTGCAGTTGACTGATTTGACTCCTAAGGTTAATGTTCTCACGGCCAAGACCTTCAAGGGCCGAGCCAACACTCAAACAGTGGTGAAAGTGCTGAGAATACACATAATAAGCATAAGTCTCAAATGATGACAAGAGCTAGAAAAGATGCAATTCCACAAAAATACTTACCATATTGAAAAGGTTGAAATGCTCCTGATAAGGAATGACATCTGCAGCTGTATGAAATTTTGGGTGATGCACAAAACCAGGGCGACTATATTGTGCCAAGGTTTCATAATACTCGTGGTCTGTGCAGTCATCCGCCACACTAAGCTTGTCGAAAGCCTCGGCGAGCATATTAGGGGCAGTTACTTGCAGGCATCCAGGTCCTTTAGCAGGCTGAGGAACAAGAGGATGCCGAGGCAACCTATCGAGAACAACTAAGCCAGCGAGATGTGGCTCAAGTGCTGAGGCAGAAGAAGTATGTTGAACAGATGGTATATTGGGATTCTTCGAAGAAGTAGAGGGCTTGGAAGTATCTTGACCACCAGATATGTTGAGCTGATCCAGATCCATATCAAGATGATCAGTGTTCTTGGGATATGTTTCCGAGTCAAGATGCATGTCCACTATATTTTCAATAGCAGGAGGATTGGTGGAACCACCCTTGGTGGACTGCTCGGCGAGAGATTCAAGATTTTCTTGGCTAGAGGCAGCCTCCTTAACTAATTCAGAAGAAACTGGAGGAGGAGGCAGATTCTTGGCAGCGAGTTGACGTAGTTCTTCAGCTACCTCGGCGGGAGATGGCCTTGGTTTCTTTGGACGCTGCAAGTGAAATATCACCAAAAATACACCTATCAGATCTCGGAACAAGCAGAGGCAAATATAGATATATATTTTAAAAATATACTTGCATATATTTTTAAAATAAATTAAGTCAAAGTGCTTGTTTCTAGATCTTCAGTCGGATCTTTGCTAGCTCTGGAATAATTCTACTAAGAATAGATATATATTTACCTGAGAAGCATCGGCGGTATCTTCTCGCCCTCTTTTTGTACCAGCAGCAGCATCAGCCGAGAGCTTGACGTAGCCTTTATCTTTCGTCCTAAGAAATTTGCCACTCTCATCCTTGGCATAATTATCAGCATCAGGCCAGACTACACTCCAGAAGGTATGCTTGGCGAGGTGGGAATGCTCAGGCAAGAAAGCTTCCCGGATTTTGGTTTTTTCATTATCCTCCCAACCGAGTAACCAAGGACCGTCGACGAGACAGAGAAGATTGGAAAAGTCGCCCTCAGAGCTGTGACGAACGGATGGTTTGTCCTTAGTACTTGTGATCTCGACATCGGCGAGTAACAAGTCTGCAACAGGGTAATTCCCTTTGGGAGTAAAACGAACAGCCCAGGGATCAGTTTTTCTATTGCAAGAAGCCACATAATACTGTTCGAGAAATTTCTTCAAAGTAAACTCCTCAGGCTTATGAGCTTTCAGATTGGCGAGCAAGGGGTAGTTTGTTTGTCCCTCTCGGCGCTTGCTCCACTCAGTCATCACGCGGATAACATTTCCCGTTAGCTGAAAAGGACTTCTGTTAATCGCCGCTAGAAGATCAACGATAAAAGTATTACTCGGATTGTAAAGTGGAAACTTTAGCCCAGCTTTCAGCTGGCCAAAGGCAACAGCAGTCCAAGTATTACTCGTCTCTGATCGAAGAAGATCATCGACGGATAGTAGATCAGACGCCTTCGTTGTCTTAGGCAGAGAATGGATTTTGGGGTTAAGATATTCTACTTTGTAATGGGCACAATAGCCAGGCCAATCGGTCTTCCAATTAGGCACCTTTGGGTCAGTAGACTTGGTTTTGCTGGCTGTGCTTTTAGATCTGGAGGATTTAACAGTTGAAGTCATTGAAGCAGTTTGAAAGTGGTCAGAAAAATGAAGATTGGTGGTTTCCGGTGGAAGGTTAGCCGGAGAAGATGAAGAT
>JAJJMA010283355.1:27561-48553 GCA_023529015.1 Papaver nudicaule | reverse complement strand
TCGGCCCCTATTCTAAATTTTTTTAGAGGCCGGATGTACATTCGGCCTCTATTCTGGGTTTTTTAGGAGCCGGATGCGCATTCGGCCTCTAAAAAAAAAATAGAGGCCGAATGCAAACATTCGGCCCCTAAAAAACCCAGAATAGGGGCCGAATTGTTCTTCGTTCTCGAGAACAATGGAGCATTCGGCCCCTATTCTGGGTTTTTTAGGGGCCGAATGTTGATCTGTAACGGGTTTTTCTGCCCTAAATCCTTCGATTCAAGCATCAAAACAACATGAAACTTCAATAAAACAGCATAAAAAGCAAATGTGATGAAATGGGTTAGCGAAAATACCCTCGAATCGCTGCCATATCTCCTTTTCCACGCTCGATTCGAGTTTTCTCTTGAACTTGGGCAAGAGTTGGTTCTAACTCTTCCGGGGGAGATTCGGGTTGTTTATCACCTCGACCAGCCTTTTGTTTCGTCCTCACCATGATGATATAGAAGTCAAGCGATTAAGTTTTTGAAATCGACGAGGTCGATGATTTCGCGATTATTTTTCGCGAGGAAAACCGTTTTTTTTTTTTTTAGAAGAAGAGAAGAAAAGAAGGAGAGGAGAGGAGAGGGGGCGATTTTTGTTGGTGAGGGTTTTTTTTTTTTTTTGGTTTTGGTTTAGGGATAAAATTAAGTATATATATGTTAATTAGTGAAAGGGTATACTAGTCATTTCAAGTGTTAATTGAGGGATAACTTAGTCATTTCATTGCAAGGGCGGAAAGGTAATTTCCGGAAGGCAAGGGCTTGCATACTTTGGCAAGGGCTCAAAGCATGTGCCAAGTTAACACCGTTTACGTGGTGGGGTTCAGGTTTAGGTGGTGGGGTTTTAGGTTTCGGATTCAGGTGTGGGTTAAGGTGATAGATGGGTATTTGGATAAAAAGTAAATAACTTTTTTTTGAAAATGGTTAATTCCGATGGAAAATGATCATTTTGCAGAACCCAATTATAGAAGTATGACCATTTTATAGTTACCTTTGGTTAGTTTTGATTCACATCTGAGTTAGTTCAGTTTTCCAGGATTTTGATTTTGATTCTCATGGTACCGTGGTATGACATTTGGTGCGATTTTCATATGGTGTTAAAATATATGGTATCCTCATGTCATGGTATGAAACATTTTTTGTATGTATGAACCATTCTTTGTGGAAAATGTTCCATTGTTCTTGAACATTATATGAAAGGATTTTACTCCATCAGTATTTAGTTCGGATAAAGGCTGTCCTATTGCTTTTTATATGTATTCTTATGCAATTTATGTCATAAATTTTGGTAATAGATTTACAAAAATCATAATGTTGTTCATCACCAGATCCAAGTACCAGACAAGAAACAACGTCCTCTTGGTCTGTTAGAAGGAGATGAAATACGGCACTTTGCTTGCACTCTGCTTCTCTTATGTCCGTGTATGTTCACTCACATATCTTCCAACACCATTTCAAATACTCAAAACATACATTTTTCCAGAAATACGTTAATTAATTTTCTCCAAATTTCTAATTTATTGCATTTGTTAAAAAATATTAATGTCAAATCGATACAAGTGAATCGTCAACGCAGACCATCATCTAGTTCGTATCCCGGATAGTGTGCATAGAAAATTCATCAGCATTTTGAACCGATGCCCTTACTTATATGCATATAAGTACTTTGCCCATTAGGACATGCATTAAAAGATTTGATGATTAATTGGTTGATTTGGACATTAGGCCGATTCCTATGGATTAGGTATAAAAATTATGTATACCTATCCCGGTGGATGGATTAGACAAAGTGAATAATAATCATTTGGACAACTGGGCTTCATGGTTGTGACTTAAGCGAGATCACCAAAGTTAACACGGTTTAAGTGGTGGGTAGGGGTGAGCAAAAAGTCCGTACCCGCGGATTTTACCCGCACCCGTCCGCAATGGGCCGGGTGAAACCCAATCCGCTAAAGCAATGGGCCGGACATAGATTGATTTTCTAATCCGCACCATTTTGGCGGACCGGACGCGGTTTCATTTTTCAATCCGCGGATTTACCCGCAACCGTAGGTTATATAGTAATTATACTAATATACTAGGGATAATTATGGAAAGTTCCTCCTAAACTTAAACTACTTCTCTTAGCAACAAAGTCAGACGCAGATGCAGATCTAGTCTCTCTGAAAACAATTCAGACACAGCAGAGCAGAGAGTAGAGAAAAGAGGGGAAATTGTGCTGCTACTCAAGCCTAATTTCCAAAGAAGGATGGTGTTAATCAAAGACGTTCAAGGCAAAGAAGAACCACAGAATCAAAGCAGAAGAGAAGGATGAAGCTACTGTGGATCTGCGTTTGATGGGTCAGGGTACTGTGATGAGTTAGTTCATTGGGATGGAGGTTGACGTTGAAGCTGAAGAAGAGACATAGTATTGATTGAGACGCTAACCAGCAAGGTATGATTTCCTTATGGCAACAAAATAGAGCAGAAACAATATATGGGTTGAATCGAGGATGTTAGCAAGAAAAATTGAGGATCTGAAGGTGCGATTGAAGCTCGGATGAATGTTCAAAAGCTTGGGTTTTGTTTGGATTTGGTTTTGAATGATTGGATGTATGTGATTTAGATCTGGTGATGAACTCAGTTCATCTGTTATGAAAATTCTAGATCTAGAAACCCATTTAATCTTTTTTTTTTTTTTTTTCTCTGCCTGAAAACCGCGGATAATCCGCGTCCAATCCGCAACATCCGCAAATCCGCGGATCACAAATCCGCGGGTGATGGGTGCGGACACGGATGAATTTCCTAATCCGCACCATTTGACGGATTGGACGCGGATGACCCCTAATCCGCATCCGTGCATCCGTTGCTCACCCCTAGTAGTGGGGGTTCAAGTTTAGGTGGTGAGGTTTTAGATCCGGGTGGTGATAGTGGGGGTGAAGGTGGTATCGTAGAGGTATTTGGGTAAAAAGTTAACATTGTTTTTTTGAAAACTGTTAATTTGGATGCAAAATGGGCCTGGCCATTTTGCAAAATCCGTTATAGAAATATGACAATTATATAATTTCCCCTAGGTTAAAACTCTGAGTTAGAACACCTGAGTTTTGATTCACATGGGTTAGTTCGATTGTCCATGGTACCGTGGTACGACATTTGTTGCGCGCTTTTCATGTATTGATATGAAACATCTTTTGTATGCCACGGGTTTTTGACACTTTTGTGGTCATTGTTCCATGGATCTTGAACCAGAAGGATATTACAAGAATCAATCTTTAGTTCGGATAACGGCGGTCACATTGCTTTAGATTTATATTTTTATTTATGCAATTTTCTTAAATTTTAGTGATAGATTAACCAAATTGGGAATTAAAATGTAGTTTGCAAACATTCTTGTTTTGTTTGCGAACTACAAGTAGCCGATCGATGTTTATCTTTGATCGATGTTTTTTCTAGGCCGTAGTTTCTTTTAGTGTTATTGCCTTAGTTAATTCGAGCTTTTATGCTCATTTGAAAGTTGTAATCGCCTGCACACGGCTTGTGTGTTTTTTTTAATGAATCTTTCCTTTTGACGGATCAAAAAAAATACTATTTATCCAATAGAGCATAATACACATACAAGAGATAACGTACTCATAATCTACTAGATGGTCTCCACACAAGGAAATGCAAAGGAGAGAGTCATTTTGTTAGAGGGAGAGCAATATAGGATTTGAGGAGAGCAAAAACTGGGTCAACTCACTAACCAGTAGTGATCCTACATACCAAAGCGAGTTGGACTTAAATAACCTTACTGATACATGAACTTCTCACACGTTCACATTCAAAAGATTTCTTATGTCATCCAACTGATCAGTACGAGTAAACCAAAGCTCGAAACTGCCGATTAATCTTTGGTTTCCCTTCTCTCTCTTTGCCGTTCACACCAACAGCAGCTCCCATCGACTAAATTTGTTTAACACTAACGGGTTCTTAAACAAATTAGAATTACACAAGCGACAAGGATACTGATATCTTGATGAATATTATCATAGTGACGTATAACAGACATATGATTGATTCTTTCACACCATTGGGATGGGATTCTTATCATGATAGTATGAGGATATGTATTGCCCATTAATCTTCTTTTACTCTCTGTAGTAACGGGTTCTTAAACAAATTGGAATTACACAAACTATATGATTGCTTCTTTCACACCAGCAGCAGCTCCCTTCCGCTGAATTTGGTGAAGATGATTTAGCCGTGATGATTCAATTGTTGGTGATACTGGGATGTAGACACGATGACAGCGGTGATGATTCAATCGTTGGTAAAGGATACTGCATTGTCAAATTAGGACTTAGGGTTTGATTGCTCAAAGAAGACGAAGAAGGGGTTGATCGTAACTTAGGGGTGAATTAAATTAAACATGGGTAATTTTGTCCGAGCAAAGAAAATATAGAAACTCAGTTCTAATGGGTAATTAAATCCTATACTCCCTCTAACAAAAATCTTATTTCTTTGGTTTTTTCAATTTTTGCTAGAGCAATCGCCACTGTGCCATCACATTGTTTCTCTACATCTTGGTGTATGTTCACTCACGTTTTTTCTGACAACATTTCAAATATTCAGAAATCACCTTCCCTGTGAAAATTCTAGACAAAATTCAACAAAGAGGAAATTGAAAAAAAGTCCCTCATTCTCATGGGCCTTCACAATTATCCCTCAAGGGATAAATTTGAAGTCCACCGACTTCTAAATGAAATCCGGTTTAATTTTAATACCATAACTACCCTCGTCTCATAACATCATCAACTTTTCTTCTGAAATTAGAGGAAGACATCTTCGCTGCCGCTCACATCACCACCACCACAAATTAACCTTCGCTCACACCACCACTGCAACAGCAGATTTAAGATTCTAGAATCGTCATTATCAACAAAAACAATAGTGAAGGCTTCTTCTTCATTTCGTTTGATCTTCATTGAAGATGAATAACAGCACCAGATCTAGATATTCAACAACAGCAGGTATGTTCGATATTCATCGTCTCACCACCACCACCACCACTACCACCACAACCATCGCCATCGTTACAATAACAATTTCAGATCTGATAGTATTGTTTTTCGCATATTTGTGGAAGAAATTAGGGCACATATTTCTCCGCCGTGTCTTCGTCGTCGCTGCAAGAAGAACAAATTAGGGCACTTGTTTCTGGTAAGCTTGATTTTTCTTCTCTTCTTTATACTGGATTTGACGTTGTACTGGTGAATCTATATATTATGTTTTACTGAATGTTGTTTTCATGGTCAATTTAGGTGTTTTATTTGATAAATTGCATTTGCAAAAATCATCAAAAACTTATGACTACTGTCTATCGGGAGGATGCTAATATTTGGTAAGATTTTGAAACCAATTACGGTTTGATTTCTTTCATCACTTGGTAACTCATAATTATGATTTGATTTGATTTGGATTGGATGAGTTTCAGTTAACTCATAATTTTGGAGAAGTTCAAGATCATGATAAGTTAAGCAGGTAGTACAAAATGGATGTATCTACTTATGATATGGTGCATAATTCTGTTATCTATTTAAGACTGATTCCAGTTATAACATTGAGCTTCTATAATTTTTGAGCTTCTATAATTTTTGTTGAACTTGTAGGCTCAAACTATTACTGGTTTATCATGTGAGCATCTATAATTTTTGTTGGCCCAGACATTGAGCGCAACAAGTTTTCGCCTGTATGAGTCTTGTATCATTGTGCCCTTGGTATTGTTCTAACATTCCCCTTCACTGTCCCATCCTATCTCAGTATGAACCTCTTGTTCCATCCATCAAATGTACGAACAATTAATTGCTAGACAACTAGGATACTTATTTCTATGACTGTTGGTGCATCTTTTGTTTAAGAATTTAATACATTATAGTTTTTAAATCACAACACTCTTTTTATGTCTATATTTGCAGTTTCTGATTATCAATGGTGTGCTGATATTGGTGTCGTTATCGTTAGGACTGATTATTCTACATTGTCTTTCATGGGAACACAATCTAGGTCTTTTCTACCTTTGGGTTAATGCGCAAAATTGCTACTTTTGAGAAGAGCGAAGGCTTTCAGGTCAGATTTCTACATTTTGAGTCTTTGTGTTGGTATTTTTAATGTACTCCAATATCATCGTAATCCTAATGCGGCGGCTGCAACTTCATTTGATATGCCAGTACAGTGACATCATGTTGCATCTATATTTAATCTTTTTTGTGTTATATTAGTCCAGAATTGAACATTCAACCAGTCTATATTTAGTTATTCACCATTTAATTTCTTTTCTTGTCTAGTTAATTTCTTTTCTTGTTTCATGTTTTGTACCTTTCTTCTTTTTCTCTACATATTGAATCTGTGGTGCAATGGTAGCACAACTGACCTCATGTCAGAAGATGCGTGTTCGACTCACGCTAGGTTCACTCGATAAAGATTGAAAAGACAATTTCGGTACCAACTAGGTAAGTTGGCTCTATCTTTTGGTGCCATCTTCGCTAGCTGGCTTCACATTTTGGTGTCGTCTTGGCTAGGTGGCTTCACATTTTGGTGTCATTTTGACTAGTTGGCTTCGCATTTGCCTAGCTGCCTACCTGGCTTCACATTCTGGTGCCATCTTGACTAGTTGGCTTCACATTCTGGTGCCATCTTGGCTAGTTGGCTTAATAGTGATTATGCTGAAGTTTTCAGTCTTGTTTTATATTTTACTTTGATTTGGTTGTTTCTTGAACTCCAAGGATTAAAATTGGGATTTGAATACTTAGAAAGACATTTTTGTATTATGCCTTTGCAGGTTCCATGCTACAAAGATCCCCGTGATATGAAACATGGAAGGATGTTTTGGCTGGATGTATTAAAGGAACACAGTATAGGTACTGACGTTTGTTCATCTTAACTACGATAACTTGTATCCCTTCAAGATGAATCTGTGGTGCAACGGTAGCACGCCTGATTCTACGTCAGAAGATGCGTGTTCGACTCACGCTAGGTTCACTTATTTGTGTGTCAAAATGATTGAAAGATTGTAGGGAAACTTTCGGTGCCATCTTGGATAGTCGGCTCCACCTTTAGGTGCCATCTTGGTTAGTTGTCTCTTTTTTTTGGTGCTATCTGGGCTAGTTGGCTCCTCTTTTTGGTGCCATCTTGGATACTTGGATTTTAACTTTTGGTTCGCATTTGGTAGTTGGCTTCGTGTTTAGTACCGGCAAACAAAGGAAACCTGTAGTCGCTCCTCGTAAACTTCATTAGGGCTATGTTTTATGAACTCTTTTTATTGTTACTTTTGAACTTGTATAAATTGTTATTAAGAACTTGAAGTAGACAATTTATTTTTGGTTTATTTTTTTGTTGAACTTGTTATGTAATAAGCGAGTTATATATACCAGTTGAGGACGTTGTTTTTTTGCAAGTCTGGTTTTATATGAATGTTTTGTGTTTTGTAGTTGGTTTATGAATTCTGACAGTTTTGGCTCCTGGACACCAGACTAAGGTGCCAACTTGCCAAGATGGCTCTGATTTGTTATGCCAACTTGGGTAGTTGGTTCTAGAATTATGCTAGGATAGGCTCCTGGACACTAGACTCTGGTGCCTTGCCAAGATGGCTCGGATTTCTGTGCCAACTTACCAAGATTGCTCAGATTTCCTGTGTCAACTTGAGTAGTTTGCTTAAAATTTTTGACAGGTTAGGCTCCTGGACAGCAGACTCAGGTACCAACTTGTCAAGATGGCTCCGGTTTGTTGTGCCAACTTGGTTAGTTGGTTATAGAACTCTGCCAAGTTAAGTTCCAGAAACATGTATTTTTCTATGCAAACAACATTTATTGCAAGAATTTAAATTGAAAACTTTGAAACAAGTGTTCATCTCCTGATGGCAGAGCGATTGTTTATGAGAAATTGTTTTCATACAACTCTTTGTAGTAATAATGCCTTTCCTTAGCTTTTGTCGTACTTTTCTGATGGCAGAGCGATTGTTTATCCAAGGTGCCCTCCGATGAATCAGCCTCTTCAACTATCTGTTAGACTTTTCTGTATGACGACATACGAAGTATCTTAGTACCAATATAAGAATCAAATCGTGATGACATGACAAGCATTATGCACTAACTCATAAATAGAGTTAAGGATATCAGCAGCAGTTCCATAACTACGACTCTATGTATAAAACATACTGCCCTAACCTCAAGCAATGTTAGAGTTTTATCTGTAATCTTGTCATACTATTCCACAAAGAATGAAACCTGAAATAAACTATCAAAATATCCTAATCTTGTTTGCTTGCTTCCACTGTTACATCTGAGAAGCAACTTCTAGATTGTTTACATGTTGCATTGTTCCACAAAACTCTTAGGCCAACATGCCAAGTTCACACCAAAGTATTAGGCCAACTTAGCAAATTTGCCCCAAATTTAGCACATACTACTAATGTTAGGTTTCTGAACACCATATTAAATTGCCAACTTGTCGGCGCAAGCATAAGAACTACGTTTTCAACGCCCAAATGCTACTCATTTCTTAAGCTATTCCCTATTCTCCTGATTACCATGTGCAGGTCTACCTATTTTCAAATGTCACTGAGGTCTACTTATTTTCAAATGTCATTGAGGTTTGCTATTCAGAAAAGAAATATTGTCTACAAGTAGACCAACATCTTTACAAACTCAAAAATAATTTGTGTTTTCAAGGTGTACTTATGCCAATTCATATCATATAGGTATTAAAACTGCGCATCGAAAGGTGACTATTAGGATGCAAAAACTACATTCCATGGGATATATAACACAAGCAAAGCAATCTAGAAGCGTCGAAAGTCTCGAAGAATCATTCTACATTTTCACAAATAAACATCAATGACCAAAGTAAACAGTACCACCACATCTTCACAAACATCAATATCAAAACAAAGTTACAGTTTATTTCACCTGTAATTGTTTTCTTCTTCTCTTTATTACTTCTCCACAGCAACAAATTCCAAATTTGGGTTTTAAGTACATGCATAAGAACCATTCAATATTTATCAGCATGAATCAAAAAAATTGAAACAAAATCACAATCGTGGAATGAAAAATTAAAACCCTAAAAAATCAAAATCGAGAGATTATTTGAAACTCGTAAAATCAGTAATTCAAAATCTAGGTGTACCTTTTACCAAATCGGTTTAAATCCCTGAGTATTTCAACCTTGAATCTCACAAACAGATTCCAAATAGATGTTTAATCCCTTAAATTGAATCTTCCAAATCGATTTTGCAGGTTTTGATCTCCTGTTACTACAATTTTATTCAATCCCAATCTATTCGTTTTGGTAGATCTTGTTTTCTAAATATCCAGTTTTAGTAAATCTAGTTTTGGTTGATCGGTTTTGGGAGATGCAGAGAGAGGAGAAGAAATTGAAGAGAGAGAAGACGAATCTAAAATGAATTCTGTAACCTTATTTTTAACGGAAGGGTAATCTAGTAAAATGCTATTCCGGGTTTCCACCTTCTAGAAGGTGAGGGATATTTGTATATTGTGAAAAGGATAATATTGTAGGGGTTGATTTGTAGGGGTATTTAATTAATGACTATGGGCCTTTTTCTTCAAATAAAATTGCCCATATAGGACTGTAGTGAGTTTTATCGACTAACTATATTGTGAATGAAATGTAAAATGGAGCAGTAGCTAGAGAAGGAAGAGGAGTACTTGTATTTCTCAAATCATTTCATAACATACCGCCGGCTCTATCTATCTATATATAGAGAGCGATATACAAGCCAAGTCGGCCAAGGAGGTGAAGATTATCTCTAAGAGCTTCTCCAATGGTGGTTGTGGATATATCCTATGTGGCATTGTAGGAAGACATCCTCTATAACTAGTTTTCCTAAATATAAGGAATAAACAAAAATTCTTCTCCAACCCATATAAATTTTGACCTAAACTTAATATTATTTTCAATTTAATTTATAGATTTTATTAACAAAAATAAAAATATTTTCTCTATATCTAATAAATTAAATCTATTTTTAGTTAATAAAAGCTGACTAGGATGGGAAGACGTCCTCTAAGTGAACCTCTAGATCTAGAGGTTCACTTAGAGGATGTCTTCCCAAAACTAAGCCATGTCATCTAAATATTAATTATAGAGGTTCGGTTGGAGAACCATTTTATGAAAAATAAACGTGGATCCTATATGGATGAAGACTTTTTCCTTCACACACATTCCATTGGAGAAGCTCTAA
Organism: Papaver nudicaule; assembly: GCA_023529015.1. Lineage (NCBI taxonomy): Eukaryota > Viridiplantae > Streptophyta > Magnoliopsida > Ranunculales > Papaveraceae > Papaver > Papaver nudicaule. Next base: position 38,317 of record JAJJMA010283355.1, on the reverse strand, counting down.
GTAACAAAGGGATAAATATCCCTGCATATAAGACACGTAGACTAATATGTGCCATTCAAATGGTAAATATGTGGGTCCCACATAAATGTGGTCAGCCACAACTAAACCGACTTATAACACTCCCCCTTGGATGACCACCATTCCAACTACGTTGCCTCGTCAAAACCTTGCCAGAAAATTTTTCAGGATAAAACTGGTCGAAGGAAAAAGAGTACAACACTTGGAGCTCAATATGAAGATGGTCGCCACAAAGTTTCTCTATCGTTGAAATCGCATCTAGAAAACCACTTGGGACAAAACCAGAGTGCTTGCGCTAGGAAAACCATTTGGGGCAAAAACCTGCGTGCCTACGTCAGGGAAACCACTTGGGACAAAACCTGACCGCCAAAAACTCAGAATATTGTTGACGTCTATGTGCATGTTGCCTCGTTAAAAACCTCCTCAGGAAAACCACGTCGGGCAAAACCTGAGCACAGGAAAAGAGTGCAACAGACGTTCGAAAATGGTGCTGGATCCACAGATGTTACTTCGTTAAAACCTCGTTTAGAAAACCGAGTGCGGTAAAATCTGATATTACAGAAATTACGGGATTACTCGATCCCAGTTGCCCCGACAACTATGGCTAAATCTGTTTGTATGATGATCACCGTTCTATAAGATGTTATCTCATTAAAAACCTCGCTAGGGAAACACATCCTCAGCGTAGGAAAACATGAGTACTTAGAACAGCGTTGGACCCCGCAAATGTTGCCTCGTTAAAACGTTGTCCGGAAAACCCAGAGGGACAAAAACCAGAACGAAGGAAAAAGAGTATAACATCTCGAACTGCGGATAACAATGGACTCGCATGCCTCATTAAAACCTTGACAAGGAAAACCAGTGGGACAAAACCTTGACTAAGGAAAAAGAGTACAAATGTGCATAGTCCAAAATTCCCAATATTCATAGTCTTCCATGACTTTGCTTCCCCTGATGAAAAATCGTCTAAGTCGATCATTCTGCCCGATGTAATACTGCATGGAGTTCACGAACCATTCTTTTACGTCTTCAGCAGCTTCTCTAACTTGCGAAACTTAATCTGAATTTTCTCCCCGCAATTTCCTCGATGATCGTCTGACACTAGCAACCCTTTTATCTTCTACTAGCTTCGTCTGAACAATCATACCAGATTGGAAGAAAATTATCCTCTACTAACTAGGAAAATATTTAGCTACCTTTGCAAACCTGCTAAAAATGAAAACTTAGACAGTTGATTGTTTTCTGTGTGGGAGACATTCTGCGATCTTTTACACAGAAGATCAAGCTCACTGGTACGACGAAGATAACTAATTTTCTTCAGACCAATGTCTCGATATTGGTGCTGGTAGCTAGAACCAGACTTAATGTTTACCAATTTCAGGTAACTATAGCATATTTCAGCTAATATACCATCTACACATCTATACGTAGTGTAAACCACAGAGAAATACATCTCCTTCGTTGAGGTGTACACCGATCAATCTTATCTAAGAGATCGCACAACTGTAAATGATCTTAGCCTTCCCATTAAACATGCCTAATCTTTTAATGTTGGCGAAATTAATGGACCGCTCTACACAACTCAATCGACGGATTGAGATTTTGTTTTACCGAGATATTACATCTCGAACTCCTGCTTTAAGCATTTTTGTGCTTTGGAGAGCCCTTCAGGAGTTCCAATCAAGTTGATTTTGTAATCATCAAATCTAGTAAATGAAAAGTTCGTGGGCATAAGATTATCCACATATTCCTTGCATATTTATTAGTCACCTAGACGATAGACGATAGTCGTCGTCCAAATCCTATCAAACCAAACAAGGCTCGATTAAGTTTAGTGAACACTGTGACATGGTTTGTTGCTGAGAACAGAAAATCTTCAGAGATTTTCACGTATTGCATTAACCACATCTATTAGATGCATGTCGAGTCCTGGAAGGACTACCAGACTAATCAAATACCAAGAAGGTAAGCGTATCTATAACAAGGAACACATTGCTTAATAATCTTTCTCAAGTTCCTATGAAAGTCTTTGTGCTACGTACTAGTTGATTTCAGTTCTCACTCAGCGCAAGCATCCATCTGCAGCCAATAAGGCGTATAGCATTGGATGTCTGGACTGCAAACACCTAGATGTGGCCATCACATCATCAAGCGTTCATCTGTAGTTCCGAAAATTATGTGTCTTCTGAGAAACTATTATTCCGCTTGAAACTCTCCTTTAACCAATCATTCATGTGATGACATTCCCATATAGAGAGTGGTTTAACACCAACATCATCTACACAAAGTGTCATCAACATTATACCAGATTTCACTGTATACACGCATTCTATGGAAAATTCCTCAATCTGAGGTTCCATAATTCCATAAACTTTGCGTAGTGGTTCTCTTATTAGGAAAACTAATTCAGAGAACCCGATACTCTTTTAGTAGTCTTTCCAAGAGCTATGTAACAACTTGACTCCGTATACACTAGCCAACTTTATCAACACTCGGCCATTGCGGTTATCCAGCGGTGTGGGATTTCACACAAACACCGCTATTGATATCCGACAATAGCTTCCCAGGAGGTTATCCATCCTGGAGTTGTTCCTAACTCAGGCTCACTTAACTCCAGGATTCCTTTAATTCATGAAACCATCGAGCCTAAGAAAACCACTGGCTTATATACAACAAATCGTCAATTATGCTCCGTAACCACGAACTCTTCACAAGTATCGTGTGACCCATCCAGGTAAACCTGAGATGTCACAAGTTCTATCTTTGAATGGTTGTGATTGGTACTCTTCTCTAAAAATCAGCAGAACATTTTGAATCAACTAGGCATCCACACTTGTGGTGTGTTCGCAATGACACACTTACGTTACTACTACATTAAATGCTTGTCGAGGAAGCAATTGACTTGCACGCATCAAGATGAGACAAATCCGGTGAAAACCAAAATAATTCACGCCGTTTTTTTTTTTTCAGGCGATAGTCTCTCCTCCCCCTAACGGCGGGAAGATTTTCTCATCAAAACTGCAAATCTTGTAGTAGTAGCAAACGCAGTGGAGCTTCTCATAACATAGCATGTTCCCAGACAGAGACATAACAATGGTATTATGAGTATTAAGTTCAAAATTCATAAAAACAACTAAGCAATTAACAAAATACTCACCAAATGCCCATAGCATTACCAAGATGATACAAACATCAAGCGTAAACAAGTGAGAAAACAACTCAATATGGACTAAGGTCCATATATCTGCCAACCATATAAACTTTGTCGATATTCCTTTGCAAAGGGGGGATATTCATCCACAATGATTTCAGTAGCTACTCTGAATATTATCGACAACCAGTTTAATAATCAGTTAGTAACGATCTAACATCATTCTCTAGAGCATGAGGATATTATAATCCATTTGGTATCGATTTCAATATGCAGATATTCTTTTTCATGAGATATCGATGCAAATTTTATGGATGTGCGCCTCGTCAGGATATATCCACTCATAACCCAAAGAGAATATGGACGTTATCTGATTACATTGGCACACCTCCTTTAAGAGGTTTTGTCTAAGCTGGTAGACGAAACAACCGCTGCGATTCCACGACAGGCCTTGCAAGGACTTTGATTTACGCCGAATTTAGCAGCGTACTCTTGCTGATCCTAGCAACAGAGTAATCTCCAACACCTCACGCACTTATCGGTGTGAGAATTAAGATGAAACATGATTGGAATTAACCAATATCGTCGACGATTCTCCCCCTGACCTTCAGGCGGGTATGTCTCATGGGCAGAACTTCCTGTTCCGCATTATTCCACCTATCAAGGTAGATACTGGGTGCTGAAAGTAAATAGACGCAACCCAGGAGAGAAAACTGATCAGGTTTTCTCTCTCGTTTACTGCCAGCTGGATTAAATTTAAGATTTTACGATGCCATGTAAAATCCACAGTAAACTTGCAAAATGAAATTTTGTGAACATAGACAATATCTCAACCTCAGTTCCAGTCCTGCCAAGACGACTGATAGAGATTAACAATAACACTATAAGTACGCGTATCACATCTTTATGTCACAACGATAGCAGAACTCAACCAAGCTCAAAGATGGCATAAACGCTACCGTCCCGTATTTCCCCACTTCCTGTGGTACGGTATTATTGTGGTTCCCATATTCAAATATGCCTACCACAAGTCTTCCTCATTTGCCATGTCTATTAATTTCCAAAAATAGACTTATTTGCATAGGATACTGATGCAAATTTAATTAATCCACCAACCGATTTTCGGCAATAACTTAGGCTACGAGAAGAGATGATATTAACTTTGAATATCACTTAAACAAATGCGGCACTCATTATTGCTCAACGTCGTATATGTACAGGGCGCAATTTAAATGCGCATCTTTCGTTGTGTCCTTTACTACATATACAAAATGTGTACCACACTACCACACATTAGCTTTTTAAAGCTCGTCGATGCAAATAATAGGCGCATATCGTGCCTACCGTAATGCTCACGAAAGCATATAAGGGCGCAAAAACTTGTCTGCTTTCCTTATCGCTCACCGCAGCATTTTACACGGCGCATATATCTTCTCTAATTCAAGCCAAGCTATCTACCACTAAATTCATGGTGAGGCAATGAACGGAAAACAAAATACAAACCGAATACACAAAAATATGGTACCGTTATAATATCGGAAAATCTCCACCTTCATCGCCTCTTGGGTGACGACATATCAATTTGATTACCAAAGCGGGCATATGAACACATTTGTTATTACAAAAGAGTCTCAATATCTACTGCGGGTCACAGACATTTTAACGACCCGCCGATAGAGACCGGCTAACAATATTGTTAACCTTGCGTTCATTTGCCATGCCTTATAGTATTCCATCGTTAAGTGGAATTACTTTTGAGTATCAGAGATTATTACAGCGAAAACGGACATCAAATTTGCGCTATCCTTTAAGATGCAGCAATCCACGCTTTACCGATATTAAAAAAAACAATGGTACCACATCACGAAGTTAAAATCAATTAAGGAGTGTATTTCTTACCGTCTTGGTGGTATAGGCATGAACTAATACTCACTGCCGTGTTAGGAGTTACCATGCATAGCATCAAACACCTTCGCTACACATTTGATCTGATAACCAAGTTCCTTAATCTTCGGTTGATTAACCAACGAGAACTTGTCACACAAGTATGGTTATCCAATATCCTAATCACAATAGAGCAACCGAGTGAGATGTATAATTGGACAAAATTCTATACAAGCTACAACAGTTATTATGCAAACAAATATGCATAAAATCAGGGAGAGAAAACTAATGTTGTCCATCATCTTCACGTCCTATACTTCACATGATCCATGAGAATAGTCAGCAGCATCATATGATTATGCCGTAGTCATCACCATCATCGACACATCAACAAAACTCCGCTTAATCAATAATTAGTCGATTTGCGTCGCAGAGCACTTCGTGCTGATAACGAAGTGAGTTTTATCGACTAACTATATTGTGAATGAAATGTAAAATGGAGCAGTAGCTAGAGAAGGAAGAGGAGTACTTGTATTTCTCAAATCATTTCATAACATACAGCCGGCTCTATCTATATATAGAGAGCGAGATACAAGCCAAGTCGGCCAAGGAGGTGAAGTATCTCTAAGTAACAAAGGGATAAATTATCCCTGCATATAAGACACGTAGACTAATATGTGCCATTTAAATGGTAAATATGTGGGTCCCACATAAATGTGGTCAGCCACAACTAAACCGACTTATAACAGACTGCAAGCAAATTTCATTTATTCTTTACTTCAGATAGTATTGATAGAAATTCATCAACTTTTTGAATCGATGCCCTTACTTAGATGCAAAAACAGTATTAAATCTATCTTTTTATTGTTTTGATATTCACAGTTCACTCCAACGCCCCACAAATAAATTTTACTTTTTGTCAGCTTCATCGCGTTCTTGAATATGTAAGAAAAGCCACCAGTAGCCTTTATATAAACACACACATAATAGTTCACTCAAGTTTCATGATAAATGGTCACTTAATAAGTACTTTGCCCATTAGGACATGCATAAGTACATGAAGGGAAAAACGTTACGAAATCGTGGTAATTTGTTCATAGAATCGGGAATTACTGGTATCTAGTTTATCTCATTTGAGCTTGGGCCTTGGCTCTTTGTTGAGCTTACAAACAGTGTACTGGCTCTTTGTTTATCTCAGCATCGAATGTGTAACTTCACAGTAGGGGTGAGCAAAAGACCCAAAAACCGCCGGTCCAATCTGGTCCAACCGTTTTTTGCAGGTTGGGTGTCCAATCAGCCAAAAGATGGGCCGGATGTGGATGTTGTTTCTAGAAACCACTGAATATAGGATCTGTTGCGGTTGCATTGGTCAAAAGTCTATGGACACCCGCACCCACTAGGATTAAGGTTATTTAGGAAAATTTAATAAAAACTCAGGGATTATTAGATATACTATGTCAGTGATTAACTCATTTATTTGTCTTTATTCTTTGGATTGCAGACGCGTTGGAAGTGCTCAAGGATGAAGAAGAAGTAATCAATTTGAACTGACTTGTGTTTTTTTTTGGTGTGGATATACTACACATAGTACTAACAGTAGGCTTTAGGCTTCTAAAACTTTTGCACATTTAGATTGGGCAGTTGTAAAACATGTTTTTGGAGCCGTTGTTTATGTTTTAATGTCACTTTTTTGTATATGAAGTTGTGATGTTGTACAAAAATTTGGTATAACTTATTATATATGTATGTAGGTTGTTTCGGCAGTTTACATGTGTTGCACAATGATATTTTCTTATAATAAGTTTTAATTTTGTAAATCCGCACCCAATCCGCACATCTGTTGGATGCAAATCCGTCGGATGTCGGATTGGGTGCGGATGCGGAATCCAAAATCCGCCAAATATTGGGTGCGGCGCGGATGAGGCAAAAACAGACCAATCCGGTCCATGCTCACCCCTACCTCACAGGACTGGGACTGGGACTGGGACTGGGACCGGATGGGTCTATTCATGGGTGGGCTTAGTGGCTTGATACCTGTCTGGGGCATCTGTCATCTGAGCCCTTGATGTATCGAAGGGGACAATAATCACTTAGGCAGCTGGGCTTCATGGCTGTGATGTTAACACCACCGTTTAGGTGGTGGTGGGGGGTCAGATTTAGGCGGTGGGATTTCAAGTTTAGGTTGTGGACCTGTGGTATTGGGGTTTGGTGGTGATAGAGGACATTTGGATAAAAAATAACCATTGTTTTTCTGAAAATGGTTTATTTGGAAGCAAAATGGGCCAGACCATTTTCCAACATCCATTATAGAAATCTATTTTGTAATTGCCTCTTAGTTAAAACTCTGAATTAGAACATTAGAACATCTGAGTTTTGATTCACATGTGTTAATTTAGTTGTCAAGGATTCTGATTCTCATGGTACCGTGGTAGAACATTTGGTGTGATTTTCATATGCTTAAAATAAATGGTATCCATTTGGGTTGGGCTTTGAATCTCATGTAGTATGAAACTTTTTTTTTTCTGTATGCCAAGGGTTTTAGACAATTTTGTGGACAATGTTCCTCGGATCTTGAACATCATACGGAACTGAAGGATTAGCACAGTCTAAAAGCTCTTTACAGCTCAAACTTCTAGTTTCGGTTGATAATGTTGCGACTTTTTCTTTATCGTTCTACGTATGGTGATTAGACTTAGAATTCAGCCGAAAAGTTTTACCCCCAAATTTTCTCCAAGGTAACGACTGATTGTTGATAGTACCTATATTCACCCGTAAGGCCCGTAACCATCACTGGCCATTGAATTTATTTTCAAACACAACTTTCGACGACTGAGTAAGGGTATCAACTGACTATAGTATGTTGGTTACAGCTTGTAAAGTATGTACCGTGTGTAGGTACCAGAAATCTGAAGGACACGTGGCACCATCCTAAGGGCAGTAGTAAGTTAGTGAATACACCGAGAGGTATGGGATAAACCCTAAAAGTAACTGACTACACCTCACTTATGGATGAGGCGCGTGTAAAGTGCGACAGGCTAAAAGCACGGGTAAGGTTGAGGGTACTACAGAGGCATTAAATGCCAAGTCAAAAAGAGGAATACAGCTGTTTAGCACCAGTCAAACTTAGGGTTCTACTTGGTTTGCGGTCAAACAGTCTGGAACCTACAAGACTGAGGATACCCTCTGGAAGGTCCCATTGGGGACTGGTCTCAGAGGATACTCTCAGAGAAGATACGGTACGAGAAGAGCTAAAAGAAGTCATATTCTAGAAGGTACGTTGCAAGGGACATTCTGAGAGATGGTATAACTAGAAGATCGGAGGCCCGAGGCTATACGATGTCTAAGGAAGGCTCAGATATACCTCTGGGAGGTATCTCAGAAGACTGACGTCCAGAGAGGAAGGCTCCCAGAAGGGATTGTGTATCTCGAGGAATAAATAGAAATAACTTAGTTTCCATAGCCCTTGTAACACTAGAATATGAACTACCTTACCTTCTTGCCTATAAATACCCAGCTCTTGAAGAGTTAGAGAACCAAGTTAGAACTCACAAGGGAAACCCTAGGAGACAGGATACGACATCCTACAACTAGGTTTGTGACTTGTGAAGTGAGAACTTGAAGAAGACTTGAAGACAGTAGATCAAGACTCGAACACAGTAGATCAAGACTTGAAGAAAGCTTGAAGAAAGCTTGAAGACTATTTAGTTAATTGTGAAGGTAGCTAAGCCTTGTAACCACACTCATAATTAATGAAATGCCAAGGATGTAAGACTCCACCGTGAGGAAGAACCTTGTTAAAAAACATGCTTGTGTCTTGATTCTTTTACCTTTCTTGCATTTACTTATGTTTGATTGTCTTTACATTCTTGACTTTATCTTAGATGTGTTTATGCTTAAGTGTTCTTGAGTAGATCTTCATCTAGAACCATTGGGTGTGATCTATGAGATTTCTAGACTCACACCGTGACAAACCGTAAGTTTAGTTACGCCTTGGTTATATTCTTGCAGAAGTAGCAGTAACTACCTTATAAAGCCTTAACCAAACTTAAAAACCTTACCCAATGATACATCAAAACGATTAACCTTAAAAACGAGTATTCAAATATCCATAAACTTAAACATTCATCCTAAATATCCATATGTTAGTACATCTAAAATTTATTCATCCCAGAGTATCCATCAACATAAAGAAAAGTAAACATCCACAAGCTTAAACATAAGTAAATTCTTAGCATTGGAGTTAAATGAAATTCATTATATTGATGATGTCCAATATAGGAAATTATTCAACTTTTTGAATCAAAGCCCTTACTTAGATGCAAAAACACTTGAAATTCCTTCCCGTTATTGTTTATATATTCACAGTTCACTCCAACACCCCACAAATACATTATACTTAAACCTTTTATACCTCATCGGGTTCTTGAATACCTAAGAAATGCATCAGTAGCACTTGGCCATTATATACACACATGACAATTCATCACTCAAGTTTCATGATTAATGGTCACATGATAAATATTTTGCCAATTAGGACATGCATAAGTGCATGAAGGGAAAAACGTTAAGAAATTATGATGATTATTTTGTTGAGCTCAGCTCATAAAAAGTGCGAAAATTAACTGTGGCTACCACTTTTGTGATACCACTGCTACCAACATTAGGTGGCATTTAAATTCATCGCCACATCACCTAAAATTATGGCTCCACCGTTATTGTCTTCCTCTATCTTCTTCTTGCTTCTTTTATCCGATCACTCTTCACAATGAATGGCAGCAGCCATGTCCTTTCTCTTTCTCGCTGATATTAAAAGTTCCTAAAAAACTTAATCTTTTTAAACCTTTCTAATCATCATAAAAATCATGTTTAGCAGCAACACAAACTAGACATTCAAATAATTAAAAAAAATACTAAGTCTGTAAAACCCCTAATTTTGAAGAACCCTAGACTCAGTTTTTACTCCATTGTTCAAATTAACACTCTAATATCAACAAAACGAAGATAAATAAACATCTGGAAATTTGTCTTTTAACCCTCCCATCACTCTCTGTTACTCGCATGGCCCTGGGCTTCAGAATGCTTTGAGCCCACTCGGAAGGGAAGGCCAAAAGAGAAAACAAGAAGGTCAAGAGAATAATCTTCATTACTGACATCATTTACAAAAAAACAAATATACCCAAAATAACCTTCCGCTTTCATTTTCTCTATATTTTGGATCTCTATAGAGATCTCTATATAAGATATTTTTCTCCGATACAAAAAAAAAATGACAGAGAACAATGGCAGATCAATCCACTAGTGAGATCTGATTTGAATTCAACATTACCTTCCAATTTATGTAAGTTAAATGGATACAACTTTTTCAGACTTTATCTTACAATTGATGTTTTTTTCTTATACTTGTACTCTCTTCTTGTACTTCATGTTTTCTTTCGGCTACGATCTTGTTGAAACATCATTAAACTTCTGTGCAGCGAACTTCTTATCATCACGGCTTTTTCTTTCTGTGTAAAAGTTCCTAAGAGAAAAACTACAAACATTAAAAATTTGATGTGAAGACAAATTGCACAAACACTATGAATTTTTTATATGAAGACAAACTGCACAAACACTACAAATTTATGATGTGAAGAAAAACTGCACACCAGTACAAACGCCAAAAACACTACAAACTTGATGTGAAGACAAACTGCACAAACACTA
>JAJJMA010283355.1:2286-27034 GCA_023529015.1 Papaver nudicaule | reverse complement strand
AAAAAAAAAAAAAAAAAATACACTCAGATCTATATGTGAAGAACACATGAGCAAATCAAAAAAACAAATAAATACACTCAGATCTATATGTGAATTAAGAAGAATTTCAAACAAAAACAGAAAATCAAAAGATGTGAAGATTATATGCACATCTAATTTTTTGGAACCCTAAATTACATATAATAGATGTGAAGATTATATGCACTCGCGGATTCATGAAAATAACAAAAAAATAGGAAAAACTTTCGGTACCTTTAATTGTTTTTTGTGCGAGAACAACTATAACTTTTTCTTCTTCAAAATAACTCGCAGATTCATCATTCTTCTCTTCTTGTTCATCAACTGGACTTGATACTTGGTTTTTGATCTAGGTTTTCACATGTTTTAACCATAATTTGAAGAAAAAAAAACCTAAAAACAGTTTTCTTCTTTGGGTTTTTGACGAATCAAGATCTACTTCTTCTTTTTCGCTTTGTTTTTCAATCTAGATCTGAAATCAATCCCTAGATATTAATTAGAAATCGGAAGAATCAAAATCTAATTCTTCTTTCAGTTTCAGATCCGGGGAGAAAGAGAGGGAGTAATGGAAAAGAAATGAAAATAATTGAGGAGTACAACTGCTTTTGTTTATATTGCGGAGGATATAATAGTAATCTTGCAATTATATTAGTTTCTAGGGTCTTCCGGATAAATTGCAATACTATTATAAAAACCCCAGGGTTTTTATAATAATGACCGAAATTATTAGGGTTATATAAATAATTTTCTCAATAAACATTGGGTTTTGATATACTTTATTTTTTTTTTGAAGACCCATATTCGATTTGAGTCTTACTTCTTCTTCTCGTTGATAAACTTTTTTTTTCTTTTCCAATCTCTATTCAAATCAAACTGCAAAAATACCACTTGTATGTTTAGTCAATGTAAGGTAATATCTGATTTACATTATCTTGAGTGCTTTTATGAAAATTGAATTATCACTTGATTCTGTCTGCGGTATTCAATTGAAACGATCACTTAAGTTACTATCAGTGCTACTACCATTGGTTAGAGATTTTAGAGTTTTTATGTGTTTACTCCTTTGGTCAGGTGTCTGGTCGAATAATAATTAAGATCGAATTTCATTTTATACTGATTGCAAATAGAGAAGATGTTAAACTAAAGAGAGAGAAGATGGGCAGTGTAAGGGATTGTTTGGCAAAGGTAGTGAAGGTTTTTACTTTTTTTGTTGCCACCTAAGACTGGTAGCATATGGTAGTAGAAAAATGGTAGCCACAAATTGGGGTTGTAAAAAGTGTACTAGCTAATCAAGCATGGAATGTGTAACTACTTAAAAGGATTGGGATGGGCCTGTTCATAGGTAGGCTTAGTGGCTTCAGACCTGTCCGGGCCATCTGGGCCTATACTGAATCGTGTTTACCACTGTCTGACCACCTATACACGTGTGAGCTTTAAACGCGATCCGGAACAATTTAAAAATTCGCGAACTTATGAAGGGTTTTTTGGTCTCACTTGATCTCGTAGGTTCGTTTCCAACTAAAGGATTTGATGATTTGTTTTGATCGACCGGTTGTTTGACAACTCCCAATTGTTGAAACCCCGAAAACTGCATAAAAGAAAAAAAAAAAAATTCACACACTAGCAATTAGAAAACACTAAATTCCACTGCAAAAATCTCTCTACAATAAAATTTTCAGCAACCCCATGCCTTAAAAAACCTTTAAATTAACTCTTCACATAACCAAAAATCAAAACTGTAAAGAAACCCATTACTTAAAAGCATTTTAATTACAAGATGAAATGAAAAAAAGACATAACCTCTTCAATTGGGGGAGCACTTTGTTGTTTAGCAGAAGCCAAAAAATATTTCCCACCACCACCAGTAGTACTAGTACTGCTGCTGTTACCAGCCATTTTTAAGAACTGGTTACCTAGAAATTAATGGAGTTCCAATTCCTAAGAGTAATCTACGACCAACCCTAGATTGTTTGACTTTGAGACATCTGAGTTCCGAAGAGATAGTGGGAAGAGTTCGAAGTCAATATCCAAGACGAAGTAGAGCCATGGTTATTGGTTAATACTAACCGTTATCTGTTCATTTTGACCGGACAATTTTATACTACTAGAAAAATGTGAGAAAATGTATTCAGTATCCTTGCATTGTATCGAAGTGGATAATAACGCAGCTGGGCTTCATGGTTGTGACTTGGAAGTTAACACCATTTAGGTGGTGGAGGTTCAGGTTTAAGTGGTGGGGTTCCAAGTTCAGATGGTGGTAGTGGGGATTGAGGTGTTGGCGGAGAGGCATTTGGGTAAAAAGTTAACATCGTTTTTATAAAAATTGTTAATTTGGATGCAAAATGGGCTAACTATTTCACAAAATGTCATTATAGAAATATGACAATTTTATAATTGCCCCTTGGTTAAAACTATGAGTTAGGACATCTGAGTTTTGATTCACATGGATTAGTTCAGTTGTCCAGGATTTTGATTTTGATTCTGATGGTATCATAGTACGACATTTGGTGCGATTTTCATATGGTGTTAAAAATATTGGGTGTCAATTTGGGCTTGATTCTCATGTCATGGTATGAAACATTTTTATTTTTTACATGCCAAGGGCTTTAGAAATCTTTGTGGACAATGCTCCATGGATCTTGAACATTATATGAAGGGATTTTACTCCAACAGATTAACAAAAATCATGATGTTGTTCATCCCACTAGAGTGAAGTACACGGACAAGAAACAACGTCATCTTGATCTGTTAGATGGTCTCCACCATAGGAAATAAAATACTACCTCCGTCCCTTATTAATTGAGCTACTTCATTTTTTCATATTAACCTACTTTTTAAAAAAAAAAAAAAAAAAAAAAAGTAGCTCAATTAATATGGGACAGAGGAAGTATTAGTCACAATGTATAACATTAAAGTCTAATGCGAAGGCCGAGAAATCAATAGGTTTTTCAGTTTTTACTAGAGCATCTGGCACTTTGCTTGCACTCTGCTCTCTACATGTCCTTGCATGTTCACTCACATATCTTCCAACACCATTTTAAATACTTCAAAATTACATTTCTCCAGAAATATGGTAGTTAATTTTCACCAGATGTCTAATCTATTACATTTGTTCCAAAATATTAATGTCAAATCGATATAACAGAGCCAACGCGGACCATCATCTAGTTAATACCTCGGATAGTGTGTATAAAAAATTCATCAACTTTTTGAACCGATGTCCTTGCTTAAATGCAAAACTATTGTTAGATTTTCATCATCATGGATCAAGAGAGGGGCGAGAGTGAGAGATCAAACGCCTGTAATCTCTATAGAAGTGTCAAAAGTAAAAATGTTTTCGTGTCAGAGAGGCGAAAAGTCGGGCGACGCTGACTTAGTCAATTTCCCCTTTTCTTCTTCGTTTTCGATTCTAATTGGATCGATCCTTTAGGTTTTTTGATCGATTCTTCTATCTTTCTTCTTCGTCTCCCTTATTACAATCATTATTGTGTCTTCCTCTAATTTTTTTTACCATTCTTTTTTCTTGTCTCCATAAATTAAAATTTTACCTTTTTTTCTTCGTTTCTTGCTCTAATTTTTTTTAGGGTTTCGGTTTTGAAAATTTATCTTTCTGAAAACTTGTTGGTCGATTGATTAGCATAGTCCTTCTCCACAAATCTCTTTCAGATTTAGTGTTTTCTTTTCAGTTCTCTTGATTTAATTAGTCTGTTTATTTTATTGTTTCTAATCCTAATTTCTTATTGTGAATTTTTTTGCTCTTTCTCTTTCAGGGATTCGACATGAGATGGTGAGGAGGCATATATAGGGGCAGTAGATTGTGCATCATGAGATTCAGTGGATGTATTATGGGTATGGTTCTTGGAATATAAAATTCTTAGTCTCTTTCGTTATCAGTATCTTGCTTAGAAGAAGAGTATTTGGATTTGCTTTATGCAAATATGGTGCTCTACTCTGTAGAGATTTGGGTTTCGTGAAGAAGATATTTTATTTTGATCTGAAAATTGAATGGATGAAGGCTTCTATAATGAGTGGGTGTTATATTACTTGATGAAATTAGAGGATTGATGTTATTTTACTTGATGTTTCTGGTAGTCATGTTCATGATGGATTTTAGATTCTTAATGTTAATGATTTCTCTGATTTTGGGGGCTTATGTCAGTTTGTAGATCCTCTTTTTCCATACTGAAGAGTTTCAAGACCAGTTTCTGGATTAGTTTATTAATCTAATTATTTTACAGTTTATTTTTTATATAATCTGTTATTAGAAGTGCATTAGCAGACCTTTTGTTACACTTGGCCTACATTCCTTGTCTAGAGCTCTATTCTTCATAATCTGCTGCATTCTTTGTTCTTCATTCCCCTCCTTTAATTTATTCCTTTCACCCTACCTCTCTTCTAGCCATGATCTATTTCTAGTTTATAGGCTCATCATTCTTCATTGGTTTCTCAAAAAAAAAAAATTGTTCCTTACAAGCAAACTCTAATTTTTGTTGGTTCGTTAAAGTTAATAATTAATCTTCTCTCTTTGTTTCCTTACTGGTTTTGTCTATATTCCTTTGTCTATTGTTCCTCCCTCTTGTTATTTAATCCTCTTTTTTACCTCTCTGAACTCATCCATGTTCTTTTTCAACTCCTTCTGACTTCCTTTTCTCTTATTTTGAATCTCATTTCCTTTTAATCATGGATATCCCTGGTGAACAGATTAAGATTCTTGATCTGGATGAGGATATTGATGAATTTCCTCATAGGCTAGCTTCCAAAATTTGTGATAAATACAAAGATTATCTTCAACCTTCTGTCAAGCATCAACTCAATGGATTTTAGCCATTCCTGCTGCTGATTTAAGATCTCAAAGCCTATCTTCAGAGGAGATACAGATGGTTTTCTAAATCTTTTT
The DNA here is from genome assembly GCA_023529015.1 of Papaver nudicaule. Taxonomy (NCBI): domain Eukaryota; kingdom Viridiplantae; phylum Streptophyta; class Magnoliopsida; order Ranunculales; family Papaveraceae; genus Papaver; species Papaver nudicaule. Next base: position 22,119 of record JAJJMA010283355.1, on the reverse strand, counting down.
GTTTTGCTGTTCAAAAAAGAGGAAGATAAGAGAGTTGTTTTTGCTACAAGGCCTACTTATATTTATGGTCAACTGTTAGTTGTTCAAGAAATTGGTGATCTCCAATCTATCTTTGATATTACTTGGGACTTCACTTTAATGCCTGTTCAAATAGATATTCCTAATGTGCTCATTCGTAAAAACTTCACTAGGAACATTATCAGACAAATTGGTGAAACTGTTTCAATAGCTACTCCTTCAGGCAATTATTATGATGCTACTGTTATGGTCCCTCTTCAATCTCTTATGACCAAAATAAGTTATTTTCAATCTAAAGGGAGAACTTATTACATGAGAGCATTTTATCCCCAGTTACCTTTCCATGCATGTAAAGAATTTTTCATTCTCTATCATGATAGAATTAAATGTCGTCATTTGAGGATGCAACTTTTGGTTAGAGCTCTTCCTTATCATACTCCTAGAGCAACTCATGTTGTTGTTCCTAGAAGCACTGTTGTGGTTATTAACAATGGGTCTTCATCTTCAGCTTTTGTTGCTTCTTCAAGTGCTCCTGAATCTTCTTTGCATGGTGCTTTAAGTCAAAAAGTCTCTCAACCTTCTGTTTTTTCTGTTACCCTTCGTCCAGTTGGATCTTCAGATGAAGGACATTCTATTTCACTCCCAGTGTCATCCTCTATTCCGCCAGCTGTCTCCTCTCTTACTATTATGGATGGTTCTTCTGGGCCTTCTTCTTTCTTCTGCCTCGGGTCAACAAATTTCCCCTAATGTGGTCCCTGAGTCTGAACCTTTAAGTGACCCCTGAAGTTTATAATTTTGATGTTATTGCTTATAATAGGAAAGGAAAAAGAACTCGTACTGCTCTTGACTCTGCTTTGAAATCTAATTTTATTACTTCTGCTGCTCCAGTTATGGTTCCTACTCCTCACTGGCCTTTGCCCTCATCTTTTCCTCCTTTCATTCCTCCTCCTTCTACTGACTTTGTTATGGGTGTTTCTTATAATACTTCTGCTGCTCAGTCCAGTTATGTTTTTCATTGGAACGGTTCATCAAATACTTCTAGAACAAGTTCTAGTATGCAATGGTCTTCATCGTGTACTTCTTTTTCGCATACTGTTTTCTCAGCTGTTGGGTTTCATATTAGTACTTCTACAACTATGAGCTTTTCTCAGACTGTTATGCAAATTGTGATGTTGATATTGAGACTCTGAATTTTCCAGTGAATGAAGATTGTTTTTATAAAGATGATATTATTCTTGAACATGTTCCCCTTGTAACTCTTCCTCCTGAGCCTCAAGATTCGAGTGAGGAATTTGAAAGAGAAGTGAATCTCATGATGTTGGACTCTGCTGTTCCTATGGATGTTGACTCCTCCCCTGCTCATGTCTCTGTAAGTATTGGATTTCCCTTGTTTTTCATCATTCTTGTTTCAGTTTCCTTTCCCCTTGTTTGATATTAGCCTTTTAGTTTTCTTGTTTCCATCATGAAAATCCTTAGCTGGAATATAAATTGTTGCTGCTCAGATAAAAAATGGATGCATCTTCTTAGTATATATAGAAGAGAAAGACTTGATATGCTATTTATAATGGAAACTATGATAGATATAGAGACTGTTAAATCTTATACTCATCATCTGCCATATAATGAATGGTTTATTGTTCCTTCAAATAGTAAATCTGGTGGATTAGCTTTAATATGATTCATGTTCTGTGTGATATAAGGTGATATAAGTCCTTCTATCAAAGAAGTCATGATTACTTTTATGTATCGTGCCCTTAATTATTGTGGTAAAAAAGACCAGTGGTTATTCTTGAAGCAGATGAATGATAATGTTAAGGGTCCCTGGATGATTATCGGTGATGTGAACTTCATTTTAAATCATTCTGAAAAACAAAAAGGTGATATTTCAAGTTCCTTGGCTCCAAAGATTGTTCTTGATTCCTTATCTGATATGTGTATGTTTCAAGTTCCCTCATTATAGGTTCTCCCTTTACTTGGTGCAATAGAAGATTTAGAACCCCTGGTAATTTGATCTTTGAAAAGTTAGATAGAGGTTTTATAAACCAGATTTGGCTCAATTTGCTTCCTGATACTAACATTACCCATTTAGCTAGAGTCACTCTGATCATTGCCCTATTCTTTTAAATTGTTTTCCTAATAACATATATCTTATGCTAAGCCTTATAAATACTTTAAGTGTCGGCAGCATAGTCCTGATTTTAAAAAAGTTTTAAATGACTCTTGGAATTAACCTGTTAAGGGTTCTCCTAGTTTTGTTCTTGTGGGAAGACTTAGGAATTTTAAAAATGATTTCAAAAATTGGAATATTAATAACTTTGGGCACATAAAAACTACTATAATTAGACTCAATAAAGAGATAGAAAAACTTCAAGCTCTTTCTTTCAGTATAAGTAATAATACTTATATTATAAATTATACTGAACAATTTAATTACTGGTACAAAATTGAAAATGCTTTTTTGCAGCAGAAAGTTAAAATTGATTACTTTAATTATTATGATAGAAATACTAGCTATTTTCATAATTCTGTTAATTCTAGAAAAGTGAATTCCACTATCATTACCCTCAAAGATGATTCTGGAATTTGGATTGAAGGTAGAGATACCCTCATGAACTTGTTGTCTTCTCACTTTAAAAACATTTACAATACTTCTAACCCCAGTAGTCAGTTTATTGAAGATGCTTTATAGCCTCTTAAGTCTATTAATAATGACGAAAATGAAATATTGGTGGATGTTCTTTCTTACAAAGAAATAGCTCAAACTGTTAAGATGATGAAATCTTGGAACTCTCCGGGGCCTGATGGTTTTCCTCCGGGTATTTTCAAGGATAAATTGGGATATAACATCGAATGATGTTGTTGCTCATGTTCAAAACTTCTTTCAAAATCAGTTTATCTTGAAGCAAATCAACCATACTTTTATAACTCTCATTCCTAAAATTCCTATGCCTTCTACTCCGCATGATTTTAGACATATAAGCTTATCTAACACTATATATAAAATTATATCTAAGATTTTAACTAATAGACTTAAGCCTCTTCTGGACAAAATCATCTCTCCTTTTCAGTCTGCTTTTATTTCTAATAGACAAATTCAGGACAATATAATAATGACTCATGAAATTCTTAGTTCCTTTGATTAAAAAATAAAAATAAAAACGGTTTTATGGCTATTAAAGTAGATCTTTCGAAAGCCTTTGATAAACTCGAATGGCCTTTTATTTTAGCTGTTTTTAAAAAGGTAGGTTTCTATGATCAATGGTGTCATTTAATTCATCAATGTATTAGCACGGTTTCATATTCGGTTTTACTAAATGGGCATCCTGGTTCTGTTTTTTTTTTTTTTCATCTAGAGGCATTAGACAGGAATATACTCTATCTCCGTATATATTCATAATTTGTGTGGAAGCCTTTTTCTAATTACTTCTTCATGCTAAAACCAAGAGTTTTGATTTTCTGATAGATAAATTTGACTCTAGGCTTACTAATTGGAAGAAAAAGAATTTAAACCCTGCTGGTAGAAACTATCCTCACTAAGCATGTTTTGAGTAGTCAAGCCTCCTATCAAATGTCCTGTTTCTTGTTACCCAAAACCTTAACAGGTAAAATAGATGAGATTCAAAGGAAATTTTGGTGGTCTAAGAAAGATCCCAAGCATGCGTATTATTATAGATCTTGGGAATTTATTCGCAAGCCTAAGTTTCATGGGGGTTTAGGTATTAGAGATCCACATATTTTGAATAAAGCTTTTATAATGAAATTTGGTTAGCGTCTGTTGAAAAATCCTGATCAGTTGTGGGCTAAATTTCTGAAGGCTAAATATTTTCCTGACATCCATCTTTTAGAGGTTAATTATGTTCCTAAAAACTCTTCTTTTGTTTGGAAAGGTATTTTCAGTATGCTCTCTTCTCTTAAGAATAATTTAGTCATGAAGATTAATAATGGTCTCAATACCAATATTTGGACTTCTAACTGGATTCCAGATTGTAATTCTGTTTTGCTAAGTAATAGTAATGCTTATCAGCTGACTGTGGTGAATGATCTTTTCTATAATGGTACTGTTACCTGGAATATTGGATTACTTAACACTATGTTTGATAAAATATTGTTAACAAGATTATTTCTTTGCCTACTAATATGAATAAGAACGATGAATATATTTGGAAGAACTTACAGTGGGGAATTTTCTGTGAAAACTGCTTATAAGGTGCTGAATTTTGTTGATTCAACTGCTGACACTTCTTTTTGGAAAAAAATCTGGGCTCTGGAATGCTTACCTAAAATCAGATACTTTGTCTGGAAGATCTTTGCTAGAATGTTGCCTAATAATATGCTCTTATCCAAGTATAATAACAGTGTTTGTACTCTTTGTCCCTTTTGCAAGACAGAAGATGAAACTATGCTGCATTTGTTTGTGTTTTGTCCCATTTCTACTCATATTTGATTTGCTTTGGGTTTGGATCACCTTCTGTTAGAAAATCCTGTTTGCTTTACAAATGTTTCCTTCACTGGTTTGATGATTCTCTTGGTTCTTCTCCTTTTAAAGTTAATTGGCCTTCGATTGGTTTTATAATTTGCTGGTTTATTTGGAAGAAACGATGTGATGTGGCTTTTAGAAATTCTTCTATCAATCTTGATAAAATTCTGCTAGATATAAATAGGTTTATCAACACAGTTATTGTTCCTGCTGAAGCCATTATTACTCCTTCTATTTCTTCTAAAACTGAAGTAGAATTGATTGATAACATTGTTTCCATTATTAAGCAGGAGGAATAATCAAGAAGGTCACAGGGGATTTTGGTGTGGCTTCGGATGCTGCTGTTGGTGAGGCTACATCGCTTTTTTTGGCTATCTCTTGGTGTAGAGATATGAAGATCTCCAAAGTCCTCATTTTAAGTGACTGTTTGAATATGGTCAACTTTGTTAATAATGTTAGTAGATCTGTTTGGTGGAGATCTAAAGACTTTTTAGAGGATTGTAAAAATGCTATGTCTAGTTTTATTTTTGTTAAGTTGGTCTATCTCAAAAGAAAGCTGAACAATGAGGCTGATGGTTTGGCTTCCTTTCCTAGGAAGAACAGCTTTCTTTCTTATGAGATTCATGTCCTATTTTTTTGGTCCCTTTATTGTTAAACAGGAGTCCTTGGTCATTGTTTGTAATAACCTTGTTTGTTAAGAAATGTAAGTTCTCTTTCCCAGCAAAAAAGAGAGAGAGATCAAACATATAAATTCACAAAAAAAAAAAATTACATTGCTTAAAACTTGCTTCATAAACTGTTCTCTGCTTTTTTTCCCTCAATAACAATAAGCCATAAATAGGCATTATAATTAATAACGTTGCTAACCCACTAACCATTAACAAAACACGTTTAAACTTCTAATTACTAGGACTAAAACCGACACTACCATGACCACATTCACACCTTGAATTTCCTAATAGGATTAATTCCAAGACCAAATCAATAAACCAAATCTTTAGCACAAAATCTAATTTAACATATAAATATTTGAAATATATTTTTAATTATTTCCAACATAACAATTATCTCCCGTCGTCGTTACGATATTCACAGTTCACGCCAACACCCCACAAATACATTTTACTTAAGTCTTTTGCCGGAATTCATAGGGTTCTTGAATATCTAAGAAATGCCATCAGTAGCTTTCAGCCTTTATATATACACACATGATAGTTCACTCAAGTATCATGATACATGGTCACTTGATAAATATTTTGCCCATTAGGACATGCATTAAGTACATGAAGGGAAAAACGTTTAAATTTTTGATAATCAATTGGTTGATTTGGACATTAGGGCAATTCCTATGGATTAGGTATATTATGTATACCTGTCCAACTGGATGGATTAGACAAAGTGGATAATAATCATTTGGAGTGAAGGTGGTGGGGTATATTATGTATACCTGACTTAGGCAAGACCACCAAAGTTAAAACGGTTTAAGTGGTGGGGGTTCGAGTTTAGGTGCTGGGGTTTTAGATCCGGGTGGTGATAGTGGGGGTGAAGGTGGTATTGCAGAGGTATTTGGGTAAAAAGTTAACGTTGTTTTCTTGAAAACTGTTAATTTGGATGCAAAATGGGCTGGCCATTTTGCAAAATCCGTTATAGAAATATGACCATTATATAATTTTCCCTCGGGGTGAGCATTTGACCCAAAATCTGTAGATCCAATCCGGTTTACCCGTTTTTTTGCGCGTGGTTGTCCAATCCATTCATTAATGGACTGGATGCGGATGCATTTTCTGAAATCCAATTAGTTTTGGATCTGATGCAGATGCAAAGTTAAAAATCCGTGGACATCCACACCCACTAAGTTAGTAATTATTATTCTCCGGTGTGATAATTTTGTTTGCAAATATTTATATTGTGTCCTTATACTATTTATCCGATTTTTCGTTGAGATATTGGAATATAAACTATAAGACAATCCATCTCTTTTGAGATTTTAATATTATAAGATAAGAGCTCTAAGGATCGGGAGATAACTGAGTCAACCAACATCCAACCGATCCTCACCATTAACCAACAGCTTCTCCAAAAACCTCAAATCTGCTACTCTAATGGGAATAACTAGATGGAGCAAGTTTCAAAGCCTCGGCATCATCATATCTTAAGTCTGTTTTGGATATGGTTATTAGAACCTAGCCTTGTCGACCTCGCGTGATAACTAGGTTTTCTTATTAGGCTCTCTACCTAGAACCCTACTTCCATCTCTGCCTCATTAGACTGGTGTACACTTGTTGGTTACCGACTGAATATATCGTCCTTCCTCGATCTTTTCCTTTTGTTTTTTGTAGTTTCTTGGGGTTGTTTTTTCCGTTGGGCTCAAGGGTTATTTTTTTCGCAACATCAAGATACAAGCAATCATTACCCTAATTCAGACACTTTAGATGATTACGAAGTAAAGGAACATTCATATTTAATTGTGACGGCTAATAATTCTCCTACCAACCCTTCTCAAGACACAATTCTTCTTCACCCTTTTTGTTAATACAAAAGCGAGTCACCCCTTATTAGTTGATTTCAATTATTGCAATCTTAAGTGTTCTCTGTACGGATATTCCTTGTCTCCACCTTGCTCTCATAAATATCATATTATGAGTTACTTAATGGATCCCCATCAAAATCCACCTGACACGTACTATTGATATCCTTGTCATTGCTTTGAAAGTTCTAGGAAATCTAGCAGCATGTACAGCTGTTAGGAATAGATTACGTTCTTTCTGGTCACCCATCCAAATAGTATCCATTGAAGATACGTATGTTGTTGTTGTTCTTAGAATAACACTCAACAATAACCAAGAAAAGAACACGTTCTCAGGGCCAAAACTTGGACGCTAGGTGAGTATAATGTACTAGTTGAAGATTGGTTTTTATTTACTACTAACCCAGCCTCTTGTTTCTCAAAAGCCAACTTCTTCTTGCAACTACATAACCTCCCTTCGACTTCAAGGAATGTAGAAACCCTCTCTAGAATCATATGTCGAGTTGGGAAAATCCATTTCATGGATCTTACTCATCCCGTTGCTAGAATCCTTGTCACAATCAATCTTAGGTATCCTTTATGGCCTGGACATTATACAATATTTCAGGGTGTCAAAGTTTGTGTCCAGTATGCTTATGAAAACCTTCACCTTCACCAATACTGCACTACATGTGGAATGGTTGGCCATATAGCTAGATATTGTGCTAGAGTCGTTAAACCATTCTTATGTCAATTCAAGGTTGTACATCCGGAGTTTCCTTGGGATAAGATGAACAGGTTCATGAAGGGTCGTTGATTGCTCATTTACATGGATATCACCAACCTCTTCAGGCAAATGCCTATAGAATCGTTACACTTCAAGATCTTCAAAGATTTCAAAGAGGTCGTCAGGCCGCGGCTTCATTAGCAGCACAAACTTCCTCTCACCACAACTTTTTATCCCAGTCTTTGAATCGGTATGATTCACTCGCTGAGCCAATTACTATGGAGCACACTATTTCTAATCATCCTGACCAGATGGCGGGGTCGTCAAACAGAAACATGACAGAACCCCGATCTTCTGTTTCAGATAATCCTGACACCTCTGACGTGTCATATTTGGTCACAGACAACCTAGCACGTGTTTCTATTTTTGACAACCAACCATTGAATGAAGCCAATCCACAAGGGAAAAAACAGGAATTGAACCCGCCTAATAATCAAGACCCAATTCCTGTGCCAGTTCCTGAACCAACCCCACAACCCGCTTCAGATCCGATCCCAAACCCACACGCTGATCCACAACTGATTCATGGGATTCTTTATGGACATCATATTCATATCTCTAAAGGTAAAGGCAAAGCCCAGGCAAATGATAATGGTTCTGGTTCTAGTTCTCAGAATGTTCCAGATATGATTCATCGTGGTGAACATCCGTTATCCAACTATCTTAACCTCAACTTTGCTGCGGACGTTGCTTCATACATCCAACAATACCAAGGTTTCATATGTCTCTTGATATCTCGATGGTTAATGGACTACCCTTCACTTTAAGTCTTTCATAGACATGGCACACAACCATAGAAGACGTATAGAAGAAGAAACATCTTGTCTGCTGAGGATTTGCCAGCATCAACACCGGATTTGCTGCTCAACCTCCAGCAACAAAAGTAAGAAAAGTACGCACTTTAGGTGAGATTTTAACTGACCCAAGTATTCCACCAAATCGTGAACTTCATCCTCAACTAGAAGTTCCAACACTCAAAACCAGAAAGGGACATGAACAGGACATGAATCTTCAACAGAGATGGTTTGACTTTCAAGATCTTGCTGGTCCAGTTGCTTCAGCTTCCCCTTGGGAATGGAGAATTTAATCTCCTCGTACTAACACAACTCCAACTTTGCACAACTTCCCCATTTTGAACTCTCAGCATGATTCAACTTTGACTGCACTGTCTACTTCAAATGCACAACCGCAACCAGCTTGGCAGGTTACCCTTGAGAAAATGGAGGTGGCGGAGGTTTTTCTCACTAAGTTGCAAGTGCCTAGGGAGAGGCACTCACCAACTAAATGAATCAGCCACCTATCTGCCTTCATCCGACTAAGCAGCACTCGAAGGCAGTTGTACTCTTACTTGCTTCTTACAATGACCTCATCAGACTAGGATGGGAAGATGGGGTGGTAAATATTTCCTATGGTCTTCTTCAGTTTCTAAGCTTTGTTTGTTCCTGCATAATGGTTTGCTGCGTCTCCAGTGTTCGATAAAAATTGGCTTATTGCATGAATCTTCTACGATGGCTACAACAGCTCTACTTGGCTCTCATGCTTGGGTATCTGTCTCATGGTTTCATAAGTTTGGGTTACCCTTTGGGTGAGAACGATCCGACTCTTCGGATTGTTTGTTTGGTGTATTTTGACCATTCATGTGAATGGTCACCTAGCCTCTTTGTTTTCAAGATGGCTGGGCACATGTGTTTTGGCGCTGCTATACCAAAGATGGGACTATGGTGCTACTTCTTTGTCATCGAATCATAGATTCTACCCTTGACACTACTTACACCTTATAAGAGTGTGACTTGTGTTTTACTTTTCAGCAGATACCTTGTAAGTCAGGATGACCCAACCTTTGACACTTGTAACACTCTTATTTGATATAGTGATCTATCTTTCAAAAAAAAAAAAAATACAAGACATTATTATATAGATAAAGTTTATAATATTATGATAAAAATAAAATAGATGAGTTTCATTCCTAGTATTCGATGCAAAGTAAAGGGGAACGTCCAAAAATATTTTACATACTTGAGTTAATAATAGCGACATTAGTTACTACTGTCCTAGATTTTATAGTATGCTAAAACGCAGGATCTTCGCTATCTTTCTTAGTTTTGTCTTCATATTTTCTTCCAAAAATATACCTTATAAAATTTAATACATGAAACTACCCGTGAATGACTAATGTAGACCTTGACCCTATTATATTTACGGAAACGCCATTAGAGTCTAGACCCTATGTATAAAAATGTAGACCATCAAAAGATTACATCGTGAAGTCTAGACTATAGGTATAAAGGTGTAGACCACACTGATTCTACATGGCTCCTAATTGGCGGTCAAGACCTTTCTGAATCTACATGGCGCCTGTGTGGCGACCTTTAATTTAGGGTCTACACTTTGGTAGGTAAAGTGCTACGCTTTGCAAATTCCAAAAATAGCCATTTTTATAAAGTCTAGACAATGATAAACAAAAGGTCTACACTTTGACAATTCTAAAAATAAATATTTTGTAGGGTCTAGACTGTGGATACAAAGGTGTAGACCCTAATCACCGTGGTCAGTCTTGGTTGACCACGAAAAATTATACTGAAGGAGTAGACTTTAAGGACTAATATCGGTAGACATGAGTATTTTTTTTGTATTATTTTTTAGAAGGTATATTTTTGGAAGATACACCAAAATTTTGGTTATTTTTATGTAATTCGGCCGTTAAAACTCTGAGCTAGAACACCTAGGTTTTGATTCACATGGGTTACTTCGATTGTCCATGATACCGTGGTACGACATTTGTTGCGCTTTTCATGTAATGATATGAAACATCTTTTATATGACAAGGGTTTTTGACACTTTTGTGGTCATTGTTCCATGAATCTTGAACTGGAAGGATTTTACAAGAATCAATCTTTAGTTTGGACAAAGGCGGTCACATTGCTCTAAAATTTATATTTTCATACAATTTTTGTCTTAAATTTTAGTGATAGATTAACAAAATTGGGAATTAAAATGTTGTTCATCCAATAGAGCAAAATACACAGGCAAGAGATAACATCATACTCGTAATCTACTCGTAAATTTAGCCATTATTTCTTTGGTTTTTTCAATTTTTGTTAGAGCATTTGCCACTGTGCCATCACTTTGTCTCTCTACGTCTTGGTGTATGTTCACTCACGTTTTTTCCGACAACATTTCAAATATTCAGAAATCACCTTTCCTATGTAAATTCTAGTCAAAATGCAACAACTACTTAGTAAATAACCCATATATTCCTTTAGGCACATTTCGTCTAGTCTTTACCTGAGACAGTCTTGATAGAAAATTCATAAAATTTTTGAATCGATTCCTTTACTTAGGCGCAAAGACCGTATAAAAATTCCAAAGTTATTGTCTGATATTCACAGTTCACTCCAACAGCCCACAAATAAAGTTTACTTGAATCTTTTGTCAGATTTCATCGAGTTCTTGAATATCTAAGAATTAAGAAATGCCATCAGTAGCTCTTAGCCTTTATACAAACACATTATATCACTCATGTCTCATGTTAAATGGTCTCTTGATAAATACTTTGCCAATCAGGACATGCATAAGTACATGAAGGGAAAAACGTTATGAAATTGTGACGACTTGTTTTAAAGCATCGGGAATTAGTGGTATCATTTGAGCTCGGCTCTTTGTTGAGCTCATTAAAAGTTTACTGGCTAATCAAGCATCGAATGTGTAACTACTTACAGGGATTCGAATGGGTCTGTTCATGGGTGGGCTTAGTAACTTCATACCTGTCTGGGGCATCTGGGCCCATTATGTATCGAATTGGGTAATAATCACTTGGGCAGATGGGCTTTATGGTTGTGAAGTTAACACCACCGTTTAGGTGGTTGGTGTTCAGATTTAGGCGGTGGAGTTTCAGGTTCAAATAGTGGTATTGGCCATTGGGGGTTAGGCGGTGATATACATAAAAATTTACCATAGTTTTTCTGAAAATGGTTTATTTAGAGAGTAATTCCTAACAGACCGAAATAAAAACTAACCCAAAACTAATCCCCCACTAACACTCACACACCTAATGGACCCCCCCTGCTAATCACCCAATTAACCCTAAACTAATCCCCACACACACTCACAGCCCCACCCAATTAGTTTTGGGTTAGTCTCCCTTTCGGTCTGGGTAGACTCACTCTTATTTAGATGCAAAGTGGGCCCGACCATTATAGAAATATGACCAAGGTAAAAACTCTGAGTAAGCAAATTTGAGTTTCCATTAACATGGGTTAGTTCGATTGTCCAAGATCTTGATTCTCATGGTACCGTGGTACGATATTAGGTGCGATTTTCATATGGTGTTATGATAACTAGTATCCATCTGGGATGGACTCTCATGTTATGATATGAAGCATTTTTTTGTATGCCAAAGGTTTTAGAAAATTTGGTGGAGAATGTTCCATGGATTTGAATTTTGAACATCATATGAAAGAATTTTACTCCAAAATTTGGGCCGTCCTATTGCTTTTTATATATATTTTCTTTTCTTGTGCAATTTTTGTCATCAATTTTAAAGATAGGTTACGAGAAATAATAATGTTGTTCATCCACGGGAGGGAAAATACACGGACAAGAAACAACGGACTCAATGACTCATAATTTACTAGACGGTTTCTTGTTGAAAATCTTGTTACCGATTCACAAATACGACCTAAATCGTATTCACAGTTTCACAAACTTTCTGATTCTAAACCAGAATTAGTAAAACACAATCTTTACAATCTATGTAAAGATCAACTTATATAGAAATTAGAAAAGAAGAAGAATGAGAATAACACAAACTAAACACGATTGTATTGAGGCGAGTGATCTTTATACTTAAGACGTTTAATGCCCTGCACTTAATGCTGATGCAGTTCTAAGGCATACGTCTCCAACATTCAACAATACCTTTGGAAATCTTCGCAGCACTTCGATGATTGTCAAAAACGAACGCGGATTGATGTAGCACAACTCTCTTTTACAGACTCTCAAAATCTCAAAGAAAATGTATTAATTTTTCTGTGTCTCAAACTCAAACAGAAGTTGAGTTTATATAAGGGTTGAAGAGATACAAGTTACGGTTGCAACTGTTGCCAACCGTTACTAATTCAAAATATAAGTTTGTTCCCAACAGACACCTCTTCAAACTATATGACTCTTCCAAACAGTCACTAATTTCAAATGGAAAGATCATGTCTTTTGGATCACACCTCTTGGATAAGGACTTAATCAACACAGTTAGAGCATAACTACTAGATACGATCTAAACCATTAGATCTTAATTGATCATCTTAGATTAAATCCTGACCGTCCATTTGATTCCCATTGTGTAAAATTGAAGCGCCAAGTTGCGCCCACGCCACGCGTGGTGTGGGTGCGGTGCGGTGCTTCGATGCGAAGCACTAAGGTTAGGGTGCACTTTTAGCCTTTTATTCATAAGCTACTGTCTCTCAATATCTTATAAACTAGAGACTCTTCTAGATTTTACACAACGAGGGACTAAACATTTCCCTTATATCTCTACTTACACAATTCCCATTCATTCTGGACATGGGGTTGGGTGGTCATCCCAAGCCCAATTACAAACATTTCTTCATGTTCGTGCATGTTCACTCTCGTATTTTTCTAACAACATTTCAAAAGGAAAATGTTAACCAAAGTTCACCAAAAACCTAGTCAAATGCATTTCTCTCAAAATATTAATATTTGATTAATCCGGATAAATTGTCCATATGATACTTGTAATCCATCGTCTAGTCTTTACCTAAGATAGCCTTGATAGATAATTCATCAACTTTTGAATCGATGTCCTTACTTAGATGCTAAAATAGCAGAAATTCTCTCCATTATTAATTTGATATTCACAGTTCACTCCCAACACCCCATAAATACATTTTACTTAAATTTTTATCAGACTTCATCGAGTTCTTGAATATCTAAGAAATGCCATAAGTAGCTCTTAGCCTTTATATATACACAAATGATAGTTCACTCAAGTTTCATGACAAATGGTCACTTGATAAACACTATGCCCATTAGCAGGGACGGACCTAGCAAGGAGCTAGGCCTGGCTTTTCCCCGTCCCTGATTTTAGCACAAAAAAATTTTAGAGGTAAAATTTATGTTAAATTATAATTTAGTTCAATTTTATATATGCAATTTTTCTTAAACTTAGTGATAGATTAACAAACTTGGGAATTAAAATGTAGTTTGCAAACGTTCTTGTTTTGTTTACAAACTACAAGTAGCCGATCGATGTTTATCTTTGTTCTATTATTTTTCTAGGCCCGTATTTTCTTTTAGTACTATTGCCTTTGTTAATTAGAGTTTTTATGTTCATTTGAAAGCTGTAATCGCCTGCACATGATTTGTGTGTTTTTTTTAATGAATCTTTCGACGAATCAAAAAAAAAGTTATTTATCCAATAGAGCGAGCATAATACACATACAAGAGATAACGTACTCATAATCTACTAGATGGTCTCCACACAAGGAAATGCAGAGGAGAGAGTCATTATTTCTTTGGTTTATTCAATTTTTGCTAGAGCAATCGCCACTGTGCCATCACATTGTTTCTCTACATCTTGGTGTATGTTCACTCACGTTTTTTCTGACAACATTTCAAATATTGAGAAATCACCTTTCCTATGAAAATTCTAGTTAAAATTCAACAAATACCTAGTCTATTACATCTTTCTTCAAATAAATTGCCCATATGACTGCAAGCAAATTTAATTTACCTGGCTTAATTTGGCCCCACAGTGGAGTATTTGGCCCCATAGAAATTTAAACCCATCTAGGGTGAGTTGTTATGGGATGTCTTCACAGGGGTGGAATATACTATATTACCCTTCACTACTAATTAATCATACTAACTAATCCCACCCCAAATAGTAAACTTAACCTTAATCCAAAAACCCTAAAATATTTAAACCCAAAAACTTTCCAAAACCAAAATCATTTCACTCTCAAACAAAAACAAAAACAAAAATTTCGAATCCGCCCACTCGAGAATCAAGCCGGAAACTTCGTCAAAGGTGTGTAATCTTATCTCAATCGTTTTTAGTGTGCTAGTTGCTTATTATACGTGATTTGGTTGCATGAAAATCTGATTTTTCGGCAATTTTTTCGGCTGATAATACCAGAATCGTTGGATCCGAAACAACATATCCAACGATTGTTCATCTTCACTAGCAACAATCGTTTTCTGTTTTATCACATATATACCGATTATGTTTTTAGTATGAACAAACGTTAGATGTAGTGATATATATTAACCGATTATTGATCATCATCACTTCATGTAAAATTCCATGCAAGTTACGTAGTTTTGTAATCGGTGGATAACTGCCTATAGATTGAACGATTATGTTTTTAAGAACAACAAACGTTAGATGTAGTGATATATATGAACCGATTATTGATGACCTCATCAGCTCAGTTACGTGGCTTAATACATAGAGTAATCGGTTTATTATATATAATATTTCCACCGATTGTTTGATTATCGGCGTAGGTTGTTTACTATATGTACCGACTGTTTTGATGGGTTTAATCGGTTTATGCAAAACACTATGTCCACCGATTCTGTAGTCATACACAGTTTATCGTTTTATATTTTATATGTTATTCAACGATTGTGCATGTTGCTTTTGATAATCGGTTTATAATGTTTAAAATATATGCCGATTTGGTGCTACAGAAATGGATGATGAGAAGATCAGACCGCGAGATCTTGCAAGAGTAAGACAAGTCAAACGTACTCCATGTAATGAGACTATTCTCGAAGAGTGTGTTCGTCTCGTGAAAGAATTGGCTATAGTGGAAATTGAGGAGCTCATTGAGTATTGTACTGAAAGGCTTGAGAAGATCGAGGAGTTCCGCAGAGAGGAAGCTGACTGGAAGGAAATGGAGAAGGCTGTGAAGCTGCGTGAAGAACTGGATGCTGCAGATGAAGCTCGTAAGGCTGATGCTGCTGCTGCTGCTGCCAGGTTTGCTGATGCTGCTGCCAGGTTTGTTGCCGCCTTTGCTGCTGCTGAAGATGATCTCAACCATCCTCCTGGTTTCCCAGCAAAGCGCCGTCGTTAGATACTTGTGGTGATGATCATGAAATGTCTAAGTAGTTAGAACTTTAGGTGGTTTAAAGACTTGTTGTTGTTCTTGTTTTAAGACTTGTTGTTGTTCTTGTTCTTGTTTTTACATGTTGTTTGGATTACGTGTTTCAGTTTAAGACTTGATCTATGGATGAATGTTATGTTCTACTACTTACTTCCAAATCTGCGTAAATCGGCGTATATATATAAATTTTGTGACCGATTAAGTTTACTTGAAATTGGTTTTTTCCTGTAACTTCACAATCGGCGTATAATCATTAATTTTGTGAACGATTAAGTTTACTTCAAATTGGTTTTTTCCTGTAACTTCACAATCGGCGTATAAATATATATACATTCACCGATTTTGTACATTTGAATTTTCCTTTTTTATGTTTGTGTAAAATCGGCAGATGATTCTATTTGGAAAAACAGATTAAGGCCGATTATCAGGATTATACCTGATAATCGGCCTTGTATAAGTTAAATATACGCCGAATGTATAGCACAGAACTTTCAAACATGCTAATGTTAAACCGAAACACTTTCATACATACATTAATCATTGTTCAAAATGCAAGATACAACATATGAAAGCTCCAAAATAAGACAATCCCTTCACAAAACCAAACTTAATACTAGGCCAGGTCTACCACATATGGATCCAAGTCAACCATTACACGCTCCTTTGGGTCAATCCCGGATAATTCATTCCATCGTTTCATGTTAGGCTCGTATTTCTCCAACCATTTTGCAGAATCATTGTTAGTGAACCCCGGCCAATAAGAAAACCTACAAAGCGGAGGTAATGGACAATCTTCTTTTAACCTTAGACCGATAAAATGGATCTTCTTGATGTTGACTATAACTATTCTTCTATCCCTTAGCGCTCCACCGCACCTTGCTTCCTTTGGTGTGAATGTCATATTTGTGCCCTCACCAAAGTAATGAACAACGCAAATAAGAGCATCCGCCAAGAGATGCCCACATTGGGGCATCAACATCCAATGCCTACGCAAAGTTGGTGCTCCCCTCTCCGGGCCTTGTACGCGAGTAACCAAGTTCCTAAAACGTTCTTCTTTTTCTTCCTTGTTTCCTTCCAACATCATCGAAATATAGAACTCCTTGTGTTGCACTAGTTTCACCGCCATCTTCTGCCTTAAATATTGGCATTGAGTTTGCTCACCCACCAATCCCATATGCCCTATTTGCTCCGAAGCAACATGGAAACCACAATCTCCATCATCATCGACGTCGTCGGTGGATAATACGAAAGGACGGATGATTTGTGGTAGATGGTCAAAGTACTCCGTGAATATTGTGTAAAAAGTTCTATGAGGCCTACCAAGTGCATCCCTTGGAGTCTTTCGATCGCCAAGTGCGGATCTTAGAGTAACCACTTCACAATCTCCCCTTTCTTGATTCATGGAACCCATTTGCCTTGCTTGTTGCTTGAGTCTCTGTCTTGTGCTTGTGCTAGCTACACTCCCTTGCGAAAAAAACTTTGGACCATTTGAACGTACATCTTCCCCACTTGGTTTAGTCCCTTGCGAAAGAAATTTAGGAGCCTTTGCCTTCACATTTTGCCCCCTCGCACGTCTCTTTTTCATTGACTCCCTAGGCTCGTCTTCTTTGTACCTTGCCTCCGCATATACATGTTGTGAAGGGTCACACCTTGTGGAGTCATCGTGTTTGGCCTGTGAGGTAATCATTCAATTCTTGCCTCTCCTTGCTTCTATCCATGTTGGTAGGAGGCCTCCCTACGGACTTTTGTACCATTGGCTCCTCGACGGCAGGTTTCTTGTGGGGGTGGTGTGCGAGTTCCAAATCGTGTATCAAACATTGTTGTTGCACCTTGTTCTTGTTGGGGTAGCTTTCGATCATGGCTTTCACAATTTCCAAATCTAGAAAAGAGTGATTCTCGGGAGCCGCAATTGGATTAGGTGTGAAAGAGAGTTGCCTCCAAAACGGATCAATGGCCTCAAGTGGTATTGCCCCCGGGTAATCCGCAATCATGTGGCGACAAGGGAGCCCAAGGGCCGTCATTGTCAAACATGAACATTTACCCCTACATCTTTTACGCCCTCTTGCCTCGTACTTCCTGTAGTATGCCAAATCTGTCATCATATAGTTTATCGCCCAATGCGACACCCTATAGAGAATACCCTTAAGCTTGTACCAGTCTTCACATTTCTCTTTCTCGTAAATCTTCATGCCGTTGCACCTGCTGTATTCCATTTGGCACTTGATCTTAGTGATATCATCATTTGTGTAGACATGGATAGCTTCTTGAACCGTAACCATATTGTTAACACACCCATGAAGTAGCTTTTTATAACGGCCATGACATCCCTCCGCTATACTTGTTGCCTCATTCTTGTAATGCCTATACTGGTAGGTATACGCATACACAAATTTTTCTTTGTAAGGCCCCAACAATTGTTCCGTACAATAATCCACCGCCTTTTTGGCAACCTCACTCCAAGTAGCTATGAAGAGCGCCAACATGCATTCATACTGTGCAATAGTCATCGAATGTACCACGTTATCCCAATCACGTCGAAACTCCAACCATCTAATTCCAGCCTTAATATATTCGGCATCGGCTATCTTCTTCTCTTCCGCTTTTTGTTCCTCCGTTAGTTTGCTAACACGCTCTTCTTCTAATATGTCACGCTGAATGCCTCTAGGTTTCTTAGGCTTTTGAATATGATGCCTACAATTCGTCTTGATATTGGCTTGTATGTGCCATGTACAAAGAAAATGTTGAGCTTCCGGGAAAACAACCTCTATGGCGTTCATTAGTGCTTTATCCTTATCCATTATTATAATCTTTGGAGCTTGACCGGGTAAGTAAAGATCCTTCAAAGTTTCTAAAAACCATTCATAACTCACTTCGTTCTCCTTATCCATAAAACCCCAACCTATCGTGAAAGTTTGTTTATCCGATGTGTGGCAAGTAATGTTCATCATTGGCATATTGTAATTATTCGTCTTATAAGTACAGTCAATGAACAAAATTGGATAGAAGCATCGAGCCAATTCGATCATATCCGGATGCGCCAAGAAAATACGTTGCACTTTGTCATTAACGACTTGCTTCCTCATTGTGTAGTTGTGTTTTTCGACTAGCCATTCACATTGTTCCATAATCTCTCTACCATTCCATGACCCTTTCCTTTGTGCGGCTCTTTCAGTGTAAATTTGCCTCAAAATAGACAAGTTCCCTGGATCATCCACCTTTATCGCCCTTAGGATATCGATTGGCCGGCTTGCAATCATCGACCTCACCTTTTCCTTCTCATGGGGTTTCAACCCACAAAAGGAAGAGTGTCCAATAAGAGAATGAGGAGTATCATGGTTGTGATGACCGTTCTCTACCCTACGTAGGAAATACCCTTTTGCATAGCTGTGACCTACTATGATCTTGAATGGGCAATGACACTTCCTTGATTTACATTTATACTCACACTTCTTACTCTTTTTCACATATGGTTTAGACTTGCTCCAATGACTTGTTGGGCCGCCACTTCGTTCGCAAACAATTTCCAAGCGATTTATGTTTGAACGTTTGCCAAACACTAGACCTTGGTTCAGCTTCTTGCCTTTCTCTACGAACCAAGCCTTTGCTTCCTCCTTAGTGTTCCATGTCTTCACGGAGAAAACCAAAAAGCAATTAGATCACTATACTTATAGAAATTGTTTTCAAATGAAGGATGAAAAATCAAGATTATGTTGTTGCATACCAAGTCAGTTTGATAGTGGGCAGAAGTATTAGGCAGTAGCTTATACACGGCTTCGGGTTGATCTTCGAGCCGTACAACAATCTACAAATATGAGAAGGAAGTTAGATACCAAAATCGTCTCATATATACAACGATAAGCACCGATTATCTTCAATCGGCACATACAAAACTGAATATGAGCCGATTAAAGTTCGAAGA
>JAJJMA010283344.1:0-13265 GCA_023529015.1 Papaver nudicaule | reverse complement strand
AATACCTAGCGTGAATGATCCTGACACTGGTTTTCATACCAGGTTGAGACCAATTGTAAGCAATCGAACCTGCTAATCCACTTAGCCAGAGACATCCTGCAATTTCATCCCATTCAAACAAAACAAACAAAACCCATCATTAAAAAACCTTCAATTCATACAAAAAAAATGAAAAAAAAAAAAATCAAAGAATTCCGGAGGTTTACCTACGGTTCGAAGTTTGTGATCAACAACCCATTTCCTGACAGAATCGATAGTGCTTTTCTCGTTGGTTTCAGCCATTTTTTTTTTTTTTTTATCTTGAAGAGAAAGAAATCAAAAGATTACGGAGGAAGAGAGGAAGGCGAGATATTTGGTTTGATACAACAGAAAAGAAGAAGAAGAGAAATACGAAACGAGGACCTCCCTTGGTTAGGTGTCTTGTTTACTGTGGGCGGTTTCTCTTGGGAGAAAGAAGAGTCCTAGTCATCTCAAAAAGCAACCCTCACGTGGATGTGTCTTGCAAACAATCATTAAAAATCTATATGCGGCCAGAAGAAGATACTCACGTCGGTACAGTGGTTTGGTATAAACCGGAAGCACCAAACTCGCTAGGCCAATTCGGTGAACAAACTCAGGATTTGACCCTTATTGATGCCCACTATAAAAAGTGTAGAAGTGAAAAATAGCCCGTCAAACCAACAAGCGTATTGCCTGGTGAGACACAACAAGCGTCGACCGGTGCTAGTTATGTCGAGCGGCACAATTGCCGCAGATATAAATTGTAAATTTTTTTTTTTAAAATGCGTTGGTTTTTGATGAGTGGCACATGTTTGTCACTCGATTCATTATCGTTTTTCCATAGTGGCAAGCACGGTTTGTCCGTCCACCTGGCATGACAAACAATAAAAATTCATTCAATCCATAGCAACTGCCCTTATGGGGTGGGCAAACTCATGATTTGCCCCTTTTGATCCCATTATGGAATAGGCAGAACACTAAAATGGTCTGTCAAACTAACAGATATGTTGGTTTGCACGCAGAGTCATAACTGACGCTGCCCGGTAGGAGTTGTACCAAGCGGCCTAACTTATACCGCTCGGTTTAAGTTGCACCGCTGACGGCATAAGTTAGGCCGAGCTTTATATGAATTTATGTTTTCCAACGGCAACATCCCAACGGCTCGTGCTTTTTTGGGTGTAGATCTCTATAGCGTTCACACCTTCCATTCCAGTATATTCTATATAGTATTCTCCAGATCTCTCTACTCCGTTCTCTCTAGTATTCATCCTCTACTATTTATTTATTTTTTAAACCAAAAATGTTTTCAAATTTCCATAGATTAAGTGTGGTTGTTCAAAAAGGGGCTGGTGCCCAGCTTGTTGCTCGGCTACCAACTAGTTTCTTGACTGATGAGAATCCTTTCGAGTAATTGTAAGATTTTGTATTTTAATTTCTCATAATAAAAAAAATAAAGTAATAGAAAAGAAATCCTCAAGTCATACGTGAAGTTACTCACCTTGTGAACAAAATCTGAGAGAAGAATTCTGGAGATCTTTCTGGTGTAAGGGAATGGTCTAATGAGGCATGGCGTCTTGTGGGTGATTGCAATGCAGTAGGAATAGAGAATGAAAGAAACAAGGAGGGAGGAGAGGCTAAAAACAGAGATACGTTCAATGATTTTATTGCTGACATGGAGTTGATTGATTTTTCATAAAATGGTGGTTCTTACACTTGGTCGAACCAGCAAGTTGATCCTCTGCTTAGCACATTGGATAAAGATTTGGTGAGTACTGCTTTTGATGAAGCCTTTGGGTATGGAATTCAGACAATCTTGGTGAGAACTATATTTCAGATGTCTCGTCCTCCTCCTTCAGATGGTTGAAAGCAAACTGCAGAAATGACGTGACTCCGTCTTGATAAGATTTTGACGTTTTAGGGGTTCTCATCCAAGATTCGTCCATTCTGAAATACACATAAATGCAAACATGTCAGCAACTGTTTCATGTGTAGCATAAGAAATCAACTCCACTTCAAATTTATAAAACCCATAACAAAGATACTCTACAAAATTCACCAGATTTCAAATTTTAACCTAGAACAAGATATCAAGTTTTGGAAATATTGGCGGGATGCTCTTTTTTCATCAACACATAGTATTTTAACTCAATACTGTGCTGAATTAGCATCTTAACCCATATCAACTTTCTCTGTGTTTAATTAGCATCTTAATCCTAAATGAGATGAGTAGAAGAAAAATGAAAAAAATGGAGGAATTGGACTTAATCATTTCAAACACAAATCAAGTTAACATGATAAAATTAGAGAGTTAAAACTTTTATACCTTAGTAAGATAAGATGTAGTTGAACTCTGATTCTTTTAGACCTAAATCAACCTCAGATCTTCTTCTGTGTTCAATTGAAAGACAAACATAAAATCTACAAAATCATCTGAGTTATACCCGTTCGTTCTTCAATTGAATACCGAGAGATGTAAGATAACAGGTTTGTAAATCTGAACTCTGATTTTTCCGAAGAGATGTAAGGTTTGATCTCTGTAAGAGATGTAAGCTTTGAATTCTGAGTTTTTTTTTTTTTTTTTTTTTGAATGGAAATAAATTTGGATCCGTTGTTTTGTAATGAATTCCTGTTGCTGGGAATTACATAGTGCAGCAGGTGTAAGATAACATGTATGTAAGATTGTCTTTATTGGTTAGTTTTCGCTCATCCACCGTTAAAGTTAGTAATTACATCAAATTTGATGTATTGTCAAACAACGAAATATTTTTTTATATAAAAAAAACAAAAAACAAAAAATTCTTTTTCTTTGATATTTTTTATCAGAAAAAAGAAAATACAGACGGATTAAAGCGCCCCACCAGGATGCGCCCCACCATTTCAGTTATTTTCCAGCCAAATTCCGGCTGTTTTTCCTGTCATACAAGCACTGTTTAACCTGCAATTTTCCACATCTCCGAATACCTGTGGAGCAGGCTAACATACCCAGAATGATGTTCAATTCATTCATTCAATTCAACCCTGCATTTAACTCATTTATAATTCATTCAAATCATTCATAATTCATTCAACTCATTCATAATTCATTCAACTCATGCATTCAATCCAAATTTCATTCATTCAACCTAAAGTCAGTTAAAGGTTTTGTTCACACATATATAAACAAAAAGTGTGAACTACATAGCTCCAAAAAACAGCTCCAACAGCTCCGAAAAACAGCACGCACATTCCATCAACACAACTCGCGGTCCAAGGCCATAATTGGATGAAGCACATATCCACCAACTCCAACAGCTCCGAAGTTGGCTATGCTCGAAGGGTTTGCTTTTACAAGTTTTTCCGAGGCCATAATTGGATGAAGCACATATCCACCAACTCCAACAGCTCTGAATTGGTTATGCTCGAAGGGTTTGCTTTTACAAGTTTTTCTTCAGGGATGAGAATCTTGTCGAGCACCACCTTAACAAGATGACTAGGTACAGCTACCCCATGGCACATTTTTCCAAACTCACCATGAATGAATCTACCATGTGCAATTGGTTCATTCTCCATGTTCATCAATGTACAATCCTCTGTATCTCTAGAAAGTCGGGCTAGCAATGCTGCATAACGATCCCCTTTGCTGGTTTCAGTTGAACTTGTCATAGTAAGTTGAACATTGGTGGTCTGCGGTTCTTTGATCTCTTCTTGTTTTTCCTTAAACTTATCCTGTAGTTCATGTATATATGTGAAAATATACTAAGTTCTATTTTCTTTAGTTATACAAGATTTTCAATTAAAATAAAGTAAGCTCACTCACAACATAGGGCTGCGCGCTAGGTAAAATTTTCCCATCCTCTGTTGAATGTGCTTTAAGCCACACATCTTTGTCAGTGATCTCTTTATCAGGACTTCTTCACCTAAATTTGCAAATATACATTAATAGGGTTAAATTCCATAAGGTTTCACCTAAATTTACACATCACAGTCAAATATACTCACCAATTCAGCTTTCACCATAGCATAAGATTTGCGACCAGCGGTGTGAGTGTAGTCATATGTTGTTCTTTTCCTCTTCATGACAACTCTTTTATCCTGAACAACTTTATTGTTTTCATTCTCACAAAATGGTATCCAATCCTCCCTTAAAACCCTCGGTGGAGTAATTGCAATCCTTTGTTCATGAGTAGGTATCTTATCATAGTACTTCCCTCGTAGCTTAGATTTCTTTCTCCTCCATGGACCAGCCATCTGCTTGACCGTAATAGCCTTGGATGTCTCGGGTAGATCATAAGCTGTCTAGAAAGACGAGACCACAATAAAGTTTACTACATACTCAACAAAAATAAGGGTAAAAAATAGGTAAGTTATGTACCTTAATCTCTTTCCAAACAATTTACTTGTACTTGTCAGGCACAATAGACCAATCATGGTACGGAATAGGTACTATAGTACGCACCAACCAACCCTTCAAATGACCAAGAGTACAGTAGTTGGCGGAAACTGCATTTCCATTCACGTCTACCTCCACTGATTCTGCCATGATCACCTATAAAATACCAAACATGAGAAAGAATATCAGCACATTCAGAGAGAAAGGAGCGCACTCAAATAAACAACTGAGAAGAAAACCTAAGAAATCCCCAAAGAGTGGATTCAGACATATATTAGGTGACATTTCATCTCAAATTTCCTAATTTCAATTTAATATCCATAACCCATTTACCTTAATTTTAATATAATCAAACAATCAGACAAATTAAACCCTAATTTCAATTTCAGAATCAGGGATACTCACTAAACCGAAATACAACAGCAGATGATAAATTAAAGCATATGAAAATCAGCAGTAGCACTTACATAAACAACAAACCATTAATAACAATGTTAAAATGAAAACCAAATCCGTAATCGCAGATGAAATTAAACCCTAGACTTTGAAAACTTTGAAAACCCTAAAAAATCAGTTACACTTACACGATGTTAAAATGAAAACCAAAACCCTAATATCTTCTCGTCTCTTCTCTTCTCCTTTTGTAACCCTAAAACGAAATAAAAAACGAAAACAAAACTTTTCGCAGCTCTAAAAACTTCTGAAATCTCCCTTCAAATGCAAGAGAAGAAAAATAAAATGAGGTTAAAGGTTGAAAATTGGTTAAGTATCAGTTCGGTCATGGTCATGGTCCTGGTCTCGGTTGACCGGGTGAAAATAAAATCATGGGTTTTAACAGGTCAAACAATTGGGTGTGAAAATAAATCTGCAACACCATGTTTCAATTTGCAACAGCATGTTTCAATTTGCAACACCCGTGTTGCAAATTTGATGTTTTGTGTTGCGAAACGCAAAATTGAGTGTAGTGAAGATCGTATGTCGTTCAACCACATTCGAAGCTCGAATCGACACCTGAGCTCCATATTTACCAGTTTCCGTGATGGATTCTGCTAAATTTGGAGTTAGAACTCACTCGGAGCTTCGAGATTGATAGTTTGTATGTCTTTCTACCAAAATAGAAGTTTGAGTCGACACCTGAGCTCCATGTTTAACAGTTTCCATGATGGATTCTTCGATTGAAACTCTAAACCTAACAATATCTTGCTTAAAACTTCCTCTGACAAGTCGAATTCTTCAATTGCAACACGGTATCTTGCTTAAAACTTCCTCTTACAAGTCGAATTCTTCGATCGGAACACTAAATCTAATGATATCTTGCTTAGTAACATCTTTTGGCATTCTTCGTCGAAGCACCAAAACCATTGGTATTGATCATGTTTTGTTTAATAAGCTCTCTTGATAAGTTGGATTTTTCGTTGAAACACCAAACCCAGTGATATATTGCTTCGTAACGTCTTCTGATGAGTTGAATTCTTCGTCGAAGCACCAAATGTATAGGTATTAATCATATTTGGTTAAAAACTACTTGGGAAAAGTTGGATTCTTCAATCGAAACACTAAACCTAACGATATCTTGCTTAAAACTTCCTCTTACAAGTCGAATTCTTCGATTGGAACACAAAATCTAATGATTTCTTGCTAAGTAACATCTTTTGGCAAGGAGGATTCTTCGTCGAAGCACCAAAACCATTGGTATTGATCATGTTTTGTTTAATAAGGTCATGTGATAAGTTGGATTCTTTGTTGAAACACCAAACCCAGTGATATATTGCTTCGTAACGTCTTTTGACGAGTCGAATTCTTCGTCGAAGCACCAAATGTATAGGTATTGATCATATTTTGGTTAAGAACTACTTGGGACAAGTTGGATTTTTCGATCGAAACACTAAACCTAACGATATCTTGCTTAAAACTTCCTCTTATAAGTCGAATTCTTCGATTGGAATACCAAATCTAATGATATCTTGCTATAAGTAATATCTTTTGGCAAGGCGGATTCTTCGTCGAAGCACCAAAACCATTGGTATTGATCATGTTTCGTTTAATAAGGTCTTGTGATAAGTTGGAATCTTCGTTGAAATACCAAACCGAGTGATATATTGCTTCATAACGTCTTTTGACGAGTCGAATTCTTCGTCGAAGCACCAAATGTATAGGTATTGATCATATTTTGGTTAAAAAATACTTGGGACAAGTTGGATTCTTCGATCGAAACACTAAACCTAACGATATCTTGCTTAAAACTTCCTCTTACAAGTCGAATTCTTCGATCGGAACACCAAATCTAATGATATCTTGCTAAGTAACATCTTTTGGCAAGGAGGATTCTTCGCCGAAGCACCAAAACCATTGGTATTGATCATTTTTTGTTTAATAAGGTCTTGTGATAAGTTGGAGTCTTCGTTGAAACACCAAACCTAGTGATATATTGTTTCATAACGTCTTTTGATGAGTCAAATTCTTCGTCGAAGCACCAAATGTATAGGTATTGATCATATTTTGGTTAAAAACTACTTGGGACAAGTTGGATTCCTCGATCGAAACACTAAACCGAATGTTCTTATTCATATTTTGCTTAATAAGTTCTTGTTATAAATCGAATTCTTCGACTGGAACACCAAATCAATAAGTATACTCACACAAAACCTATAAATGTTCGATAGATTATCACTAAATTGATCCTTAAGTCGGATTCTTCATCGCATCAAAGGTTGATAAGAAAAACCGAAAACACGGGCTTGAGAAAGCACGCAATCCGTATGACTATCCAAACAGATTCTCCACCATCGATTAATTTTTTAGAATGGATAGAAGCCCTCCAGTTTCAACTCAATCCGTTATGACTATCTTAAAGAATTCTCCACCGTCCATCAAGAATTATAAATCAATACCAGCCGTCCAAAGACCCAAACCCCTAAGTCGGTTATGAGCACCGAATCTAGTGAGTATCATTTTAACCGTCGATAACGCCTCAAACCCCCTAATCTCTCACCGTCCAGCAAAACCAGCTATCGTGGCACAGCCACAGCCAAGTTTTTCTCATTCTCATCTGCTTAACAAAACCCTAAGCTTTGAGAGGCGCTCAATTTTTTCTTTCCTTTTTCTTTCTCTCTGAGAAACCCTAACCTTGCAGCCTCTCTTTCTCTTTCTCTCTGAGAAACCCTAAGTTTTGATTCTGGGTGGTGCGTTTTCGATTTGCTTTGTTGTGGTGGTGAGAACTATCAAAGAGAAAAAACTCCACAAAGCAAATCGAATCCATCTCTTTTGTAAATCGAGTTCAAACTATCTAGTCTTTGTGTCATTAGATCAAAACCTAACCACCACAAAGAAAATAGAATCATTCTCTTCTCTGAAAGTTCTGGTAAAATCTAGGTTTTTAGATTTGTTTAAATTTCGTCTCTCTTTTAACTTTCCATTTGAATTCTCAGTTTAAGGGTTTGATTTGTTCTATTGAAATCAATAGAATAAATATGAGAACCTAGATCTGATTTTGATGGAATATCATATCATATTTTGGTAAATATTTTAGTAATCTGATTTCTAGGGTTTTGTTTATTTTTTTATTGATGAAATTAGGCTCTGATTTCTGGGGTTTTCTTGAATTTGTTGAGATTTGAAGATTTAGGTATGTGTTCTGTAAAATACACTTGATATTGCATTTGTTGGGTTATTTGAGTGCAGAGGCTATGTAAAATACACTTGATATTGCATTTGTTGGGTTTTCTCTGTAAAATACACTTGATATTGCATTTGTTGGGTTAATTGAGTGCAGAGGCTATGTAATCCTTTGCATTTGTGTATACCAATGATGCAGAAATTGAAAACCAG
The DNA here is from genome assembly GCA_023529015.1 of Papaver nudicaule. Taxonomy (NCBI): domain Eukaryota; kingdom Viridiplantae; phylum Streptophyta; class Magnoliopsida; order Ranunculales; family Papaveraceae; genus Papaver; species Papaver nudicaule. Next base: position 5,068 of record JAJJMA010283344.1, on the reverse strand, counting down.
TTGATTGGTTTATGACATATTTAGATTTCTCATATACTTGCTTCTCTTAATGACATACTTGAATTGATTGTTTGTTTTATGTTATAAGCTTGTCTCTGTAAAATACACTTGATATTATATTTGCATTGCATTTGTTGGGTTAATTGATTGCATAGGCTATCTAATCCTTTGCATTTGTGTATACCAATGATTCGGAAATTGAAAACCAATCGATTGGTACAACCGTATTTTAGTAACATGTATGGATTCTTTGTCATTCTGGTTCTCTTTGTCATTCGCTTCTGCGCCTTGTTTTTTTTCTATCACTTGCTGGAAAAGAAGAACAAGGCGTAGAATTGAGGCGACGAAGATTGCGCCTTTTGCTGTGAACAGGTTAATGTTTATATTTGTTGGTGCTTAAAAATATTTAGGTATTTGTTGAGATTTTAGGATTTAGGTCTTTCAATTTTGTTGTGAGTATGTGTGTTGATATTTTCAGCAGTAGTTGATTTGGTTGTCTAAATGAGTGAATTTTATGCATCGTCATAATTCGTCAGTAACATACTGCATACCTTACTTGAATTTGTTGAGATTGGTCCTGTGTTGTTATGTAAATGATCATAGTTTCGTATATGTATGATTTAGCAGAAAACACAGTTATATTTGAAGTTTAGTTTTCAGTCTGTGTAATGTACAATGTGAAATTGGTTATCGAATGATATATGATATGCACATTTGGTTATACAATGTACATTTTGTGTGATAGCATGTAGTCGAGGTCTAGCTTAACGGAGTGCGCCTTTTTGCTGTATAGGTAATATGAATTGTACATCACCAAATTGTTATTCTCCGTTTGGCAGTCCTCGTCTTCCTCATCTCATTATCACTTGCTGGTAAAGAAGAAGAAGTCGAGGTCTGGCTTAACGGAGTGCGCCTTTTGCTGTTTAGGTAATATGAATTGTACATCACCAAATTGTTGTTCTCCGTATGGCTGTCTTTGTCTTCCTCATCTCATTATCACTTGCTGGTAAAGTTGAAGAAGTCGAGGTCTGGCTTTACGAAGTGCGTCTTTTTGATGTTTCAGTAATATGAATTGTAGCATAGAGTCTTGATTATATGTTTGATTTTATGAGTAAATGATAACTGATTCTACTTCTTTCATTATCACTTGGTGGTAGTAAATAAGAAGTGGCACAAATTGTCGCGTGCTCCTCAACCATCAATCCTTCTTGCTTTTTTTTCAATCAATTGCTGGTAAAGAAGAACAAGAAGGAGAATTGTTGCGTTGAAGAGTGCGCCTTTTTGCTGCTACTTTGTTTATATTTATATTTGGCGTCTCTGAAGTTTAATCATCTCACATTTAATCACTGCAAGTATGTTGGACTGGATATCTGGTCCTTACTTGAGTTTGTTGAGATTGGTCCTGTGTTGGTATGTAAATGATTAGAGTTCGTATATGTATGATTTAGTGGAAACATGAGTTTTCTGTATTTTATCTGTAAAATATTTTAAGGTGAGTAAAGATTAGGTCCTCCTCATACCTTTGAGCAAAAAAATGACAGTATCTTTTAGGAATCATTATGCGTTGTATTTCCTTGTCAGCGATCAATGAATGAGTATTGTACACCCTAATTGTGTTATGTTTATTGTGGTACTGCAGGCCATGTCAAACTATGGTTGTCAGACACCATATCGTATGAAGCTTGTTGAGGGTTGGAGAGAGATTCTGGTTTGTTCTTAGTTTTTCTAGTGAAATCCATGGATTGTTGGTCTTTGATTCTATCAAAAATAGGTTTTTGACATTTTTGATTTTTGTTTCTTGTTGAAGATTAAGCTTGATGATATAGAAGGGAAGTTTTCTAAGGTAACAATACTTGATCCAAGTACCAGAATATGTTTGAACCACGTTACAGTTAGGTATGATATCTAATCCGCTGAAAGAAAACATTTGTTTTAACGTTTCATATCTAAATCATAACGATTGATTATGTGCTCCCTTCAAGAATCATGTATGTAATGACCCACAAGCAGGTCAATGGCTATTGACTTGCCAAATGACAATTACGCCGCATATTGACCTAATTAATTGAATGCAAACACCAAATATGATAATTCATGAAACGATAACTTGAAAATGGTAATAGTACGACTAGATATATCTCGAAGAGTTAGGTGAAATGGACTATTAAAACGCATCAATCGGATGCCGGGTGAGGAAGATACGACACTCGAAAGATTAGGTCGAAACTAGACACCCCTTAGTATTTTGTTCGAGTTGGCAATAATAAAACGTATTAGTATCATTTAAATTAGATTAATTAATATATAATTAGGTTAATTAATCAATAATTAATACAAATCATATTAATTTATAATAAGGTGTAACAGGAGTGTAATTATGTGATTAGGGGTGTGATAGTGGTGTAATTAAAAGTTTGATGGTTATCTTTTGAAATTGTTTTTCTTGTTGCATGGAAGGTGGTGGTGTTGTTGAGGTAGAGGAAACAGAGAGATTAGAGAGTGAGATGGAGACACAGAGCTAGTGAGTGAGAGGGGAAGATAAAGAGGGATAAGTTTTCTAGTTGGGCTAGAGAGAAAGATAATGGGAGGATAGTAGAGAGTTATAGTTCATAGAGAAATTGAGAAGAAGAGATGCTAGGTGGAATTCGAGAATCAATAACCAGGGATAGGGAGAGTTGATCGTGGTGATTGTGATGATGAATATGTTGATATGGATAGTTGTTTTTGATGATGATCATGATGGTGATGGAGTTGATGGAAACATGTTGTATAAATCAAGGTAACTTTGTTAAACTATTCTATGATGATAATTATGGATTGGGTTTGTGTTAGAATTCGAGTTAGAGTAAAAACTATCAATATTATTCATACTTTGTGATGATCATGACTTAGGGTGTATGATAGGTGCGCAAAATACCTATTCAAGAGTACCTTAATCATGCACTTTAGTCGACTTGAGCCTCATACATTGTGTGTTTTACTTGTTTTCTATTTTACAAGTATTTTGGAATTATATTCAATAAAATGAAGCAGAAACTCTATTTACAAGTTGGCGACTCTAGGATGGTCGAGTCAAGTACAAGAGAAGAGCAAGGCTTAGAAGGTGGTAAAAAATCAGAATTACTAACGGCAGCTACACAGTTACTGAAGGCAGCCAGAAGTCACAGATTACTGAAGCACCGGATTGTTTTTACTCAGGGCAACCAGGAAGCAGCCACATTGAACATTTGGGACACGTTAATCCCAACCACAGTGAAGCGCTAAGGGGTAACCCTTATCCTTACATAACACAGAAGAAGATTTTCTATTTTTCAGATCTGGTTTGTGTTATGAAAGAAGCAGGGAGAGAGCAGAGGTGAAGGCAGTGGAAGTAAGGGATGATGGCGACTGGGAGATGGCGGAAAAGATACAGGAGTAGAGAAGTGAGTTGCTGCTGATGTATGGATGGCGAGGAAATTGTGATGAGGGTTCAGTTCAGCTGAGTTCCAGCAGAACAGAGGAAATTGGTGGCAGTGATGGTCGGAATGGCTGAAGCAGAGATTAGGAGGTGTAATTGAGGTGCTGGGACTTCTCTACAACTTGGGTCATGTTTGATTTGTGATTTGGCAGATTGTTTGAGTTCCAATTGAAGTTGAAGACAGCAGAATGAAGACGGGTTGTGAGATTGAGGTGGCTGTGGAGTTGATTTCCGAGCTTAGAAGAGACTAGAAGTTGCAGAAATTGAACTGAAGAGGATGGCAATTGTCAGTGGTGTAACAGAGTTGATCGATGATGGTAGTTGATGGGCTGTTGTCTGAGATTCAGGAGAAGGTTTGATTTTGCTACTGCTGATGGCTAGAGATGAAACTGAAGGTATATTTGGATTCAGGAGGCAGTTCAGGAGCTTGGGTTATGGATTATTGTGATGATTGAATGAATGTTGTGTTTGATCTGATGATTTTGGGTAATCTGTTGCTATGGAAGAGATGAAGATTCAGTGTCGGAGTCCTGAAGCCGACGGAAACAGTTGAAGATGGTGCATGTACGGCTTGCGTGTGCGAGAAGAGGAAGCAGGCGTGTGACTGGCATGAATTGGGTAAGCATGTGTGCCACACGTGCGCAGGAGGAATGGGTTGGTTCTGTTATTTCTGGGCTTCTGCGGATTGGGCCCAGGAATAGGGTAATGGGTCAGTGTTGTTGGGCTTCGAGGATGACTGTTTTGGATGGGGTTTAGTTTTTGGAAATCAGGTTTAGGTTTTGGGGTGTGCATAAATAAGAGAAAAACTTCACAGGAGAGTTATCACGCAACTTTGAGGCAAGTTTTAGAATTCTCCTGTGCACGGTTTACGAGGCAGAGGTTTTGGAGCAATAACAAGGGTTTTTGGCACAGATTTCGAGGTGGAGCTTTGGGGGAAAGATTGGAACTTGTCTACAAAGGGTTTTTATGATTTCTTTCACTTTCATATTATTTTGTTTAGCTTTCAAAAACATCATGAGTAGCTAATTTATTTGTTATTGGTTAAGGATGTAGTCCTAAATTGCAAAAGACATGTTATTTGTTTGATTATGAAGTAAAACCTTATTCATATCATTATCGTCTCTATTTTACCGTATGATTGAGTGTATGATTGATGTATTACACTAGGTTTAGATGCCTTATGATTCAAGTGGCCAATTGGGTTAAATTGTATCTATAACCATTGCTAGAATTAGGTATGAGATACGAAATAGTCGATTACCTATTCACTTTGTAGCACAACATGATTCTTGAGGTGGTGATAGCTTTGAGAATCATGTGTAGGATATTGCCTATGTTGAATGAACCATTCATGGTGGTTCATTGCATTGATTAGTCTATTTCATGGAATTTAATGCTCGTAGAGAGTTGAACTCGATTACTCATGGTGTCGAGTTATTCTCTAGGTAGGATTCATGCATACATCGTTATGGTGCATGATGACTCAAGGAAATTGCGGAATATATTTGCGATGAATTATTCTAGGACTTTTGATGATGATAGAATAAGTAGAGACTTCATATATTATTTCTGAACCCAAACTCAGGATACAAATTAGTTCAGTTTCATTAA
>JAJJMA010283338.1:82803-93689 GCA_023529015.1 Papaver nudicaule | reverse complement strand
CAACAACACCAAACATATTCTCAGGTTGTGGACACCAATGTTAAGCACAACAAGTCTGTGGGCAAGGATTTGCCAAATATCCTTTCTACTTTAAGTTCTACTTTGGGTACTTGGAAAAAATATGAATTTGGTAATATTTTTTTGTAATATAGCTGATTTATTGACTCAGATTGATATACTCAATGCTAGGCCTTTCACTTTAGAATCTAAACACAAATTAGAGCAGTTACAAGATGAACTTCATTCGTGGTATGAGATTGAAAAAACCTATTGGGGTCAGCATGTTAAAGATAAATGGATAGCTTTGAACGATAATAATACTCAATTCTTTCATCAGAATGCCTGTGAAAGAACAAGAATTAATAGGATTACTGCTTTAAGAGATCCCACTGGTTTGTGGATTGAGGGAAATGATTTATTATCTCAACTTCTTGTTACACATTTTAAGGGCATTTCTATGTCTTCTAACTGTGTTATTGATCCTATTTTTTTCCCAGATTATTAATCTGGTTTTAACTGTCTCTGATAATGCTGGCTTATGTGATATTCCATCTTATGATGAGATTAAAACTACTTTGTTTATGATGAATCCTTGGGGGGCACCAGGACCTGATGGTTTCCCCCTGGTTTCTTTCAACATCATTGGAATATGTTAAGAGCTGATATAGTCAGTTGGGTGCAACAAGTTTTTTTTTAAAAAAATTTGACCAGTTAGTCAATCATAATTTCATATCTCTTATACCAAAGGTAAATTTACCCACTACACCTGCGGATTACAGACCAATAAGCTTGACTAATGCACTTTATAAATTGATTTCCAAAATCCTAGCCAAAAGGATATAGCCTTTATTAGAAAAGCTAGTTTCCCCTAATCAGTCGGCATTTATTCCTAAACGTCAAATAACAGATAATATCCTTGGGGCTCATGAATTATTGCATACCATGAAGGTTTCAAAACGAAAAACTGGTTTTATGGCTCTGAAACTTGACCTTTCTAAGGCCTTTGATAGATTAGAATGGGATTTCTTATTCATATTCTTAGGCTCTTTGGTTTCACCTCTGAATTTTGTGATTTGATATATATGTGCATATCTACAGTTTCTTTTTCTGTGCTTGTTAATGGATCCCCTTCGGAAACTTATTTTCCCACTAGAGGCATTCGTCAAGGGGATCCTTTATCTCCTGCTTTGTTTATTCTCAGTATGGAATCTCTCTAGATTGTTACATCATGCAGAACATGCTCATCTTATTAGTGGAGTTAAGGTAACATCCACTAATCCTTCAGTCAGTCATCTTTTTTTTGCTAATGATTCTTTCCTTTTCTGTAATGCTAATGTAATCCTAAATAAAATTACCAAGAATGATAAATATTTAGGTACTCCGTTGTTTTTTCACAGGTCTAAGACTTTTAATTATCAAAATATGTTAGATAATGTATACAAAAGAATCCAGGGGTGGAAAGATAAATTGCTGTCACAAGCTGGTAGAACAGTCCTGATTCAATCTATCACTAGTGCTATGCCTATGTTTCAAATGATGTGTTTTTCTCTCCCTACCAAAACTTTAGATATATTGGAAAACCTTCAGAGGGATTTCTGGTGGCAAAAAGAAGACGGCAGAAAGCATATGTACTTTAAAGCTTGGTCTTCAATTTGCTCCAGCAAAGCTGCTGGAGGTTTAGGTATTAAAATCCTCATAAGTTTAACCTAGCACTGCTGACAAGATTAGCTTGGCGTTTAGTTAAAAACCCTAATCAACTCTGGACTCAAATTCTCAAATGTAAATATTTTCCACATGCTGACCCATTGCATTGTAAGAAAAAATCAAGGCAATCTTGCGTCTGGACTAGCATTTGCAGAGGTCTTAAGGTCATTAAACGAAATCACTGTTGGGCATTAGGTTCAGGTAAACATATCTATGCCACTTCTGATAAGTAGTTACCAAATAACTTTGTACCTGTTTTAAATTCACATGTTCCTCTTAATAATTCTCTTAAGGTTGCTGATCTTCTTAATGTTAATGGTGAGTGGCATCTTCCAATGTTGCATTACTTGTTCACATCTGATACTATTGATAAGATTCGACTTTTAGATCCGACTGCTCACTCTGAGGACATGGATACTATTAAATGGGTAGGCACTCGAGACGGTAATGTTTATGTTAAATCGGCTTATAACTTTCTTGCCTCTCATTTAGTTCTACTCAAACTGTACCATGGATCAAACTGTGGCATCTTCAGGTCATTCCTAGAGTCAAAGTCTTCCTTTGGAGGGCTGTTACAGATTGTCTTTTTGTCAGAGGTAGAATTGGTGATTTCTTCCCATTAATACAAATTGTCTGTTGTGTAATACTCAGTCTACGGAATCAGTTCAACATCTTTTTAGAAAATGTATTTTCGATGATGCCATATGGAGGGGATTATCTAAATCTTTTATTTTTACTACTCACACTATGTTTTAAGGATTGGATTACTAGTTTGACATCCAGCCACCCAGACAATGAGATTATCGCTTATGTCTTATGGTATATTTGGAAGTATAGATGTAAAGTAGTCTATGAACATCGATCTCCTAATCCTCGGGAGCTTCTGTCTCAACTTGCTAGGGATTTACCTGCATTTCCTAAATTTGTTTCTTCTCATTCTACTTTACTTACTAAGCAACCAATTTTGTGTTCTGCTTATCACCCTGGTTGTTTGAATGGCAAGCATAATACCCAACAACATTTGCATTATATATTCTTTGATGCTGCTTATGAAAGAAAAACTCATTGATTTGCTTATGGTATAATCTATACTAATGCTCATGGTGTTATTCTTCATTTTGCAGGAGGCAATGGGTGGTGTACCAATGCTACAGAAGCAGAAGGAAGAGCAGCAAAGGAAGCAGTGAAATGGGTGTTAAGTCACTAGTTGCAAGATGTAGTCTTTATCAGTGACAGTAAGGTGGTTGTCGACTTTTTTGCTATGAATATCTCCACAGTCGACTGGAGAACGGAGTCTCTATTATCTACTATTACAAATTTATGTTCAAATTTGGGGTCTGTTCAGTTTGTGTATGTAAATAGGAAATGTAATGTTGTAGTTGATACTCTAGCCAAGTCGTTGCTCAATTTTATTCATCATCGGATCTTTTCTGATGATCTGCAGCAACAGTCTCTAGCTCTTTGTATTTCTAAGTTAAACTCTCATCAGTTTGTACCACACTACTGCTTTGCTACTTAATAATATTTGTCGTTTATCAAAAAAAAAAAAAAAAAAATAAGAAAAAAAAAAAAACTATTTTTCAAGAGTAAAATAAAGGTATTTGGACTTTAAGGACTCTTGATCTTCCACTGGTTCATTCTAGGTAAACTGATAGGTTGGCTAATTATTGGTTTACAGTCGGTTTCAATCTAAGCTCAAAGAGGCTGGCATTTGGCAATGATAGCAACATGGCTCTAATGCGTAGACAAAACCGACCACTACTATTTCAGGCCAAATTTAGGTTAGTTGGTTCAGCGCAAACTTTATTTGATCAAAGACTCAAAAGTGAATGTTGATCGTTGTTACATGTGTCACATAGGTACCGCGGTTGGATGTGACACTGACATGCACTGTGTGTATCTATGGAAAATGGTTGATCCAGACTTTTCAACTCATTTGATGTAGGGAACTATAAGACTTTCGTTACATTTGATACCCAACTTTAAATGTCGTGCACACACTACACTGGCTTTGGATATTTTTTTCAATTTTTTTTCAATTTTTTTTTTTTTTTTTTTTTTTTCGAAAGAGAGGTTAAAACTGGTAACAAGGTGCCGAAGCACAAAATCACAAATAGACATAGGACAAAGGGAGACGCAAAATTAGAACCGGACTACTTTAGACTCTTCATAGGGTGTTACGAATTACTCAAAACACATTGGATGGTTGACCATTGGTAAAGCTAAGCCTAAACTTCAATTATGGCTTCTTTCTCCGTCTTGATCTTGTCTTAGAATTGTCTTCTTTGTCTCTCGAGCCATCGCCATATTTTCAAACATGGATGGGATATTATTGAACTTTTACTATATAATTTTTTTTTTTTGTTTTTTGATAAGAACTTTTACTATATTTTTCAAAACATGTGTTTTTGAATCTACAAGTGAATGACAAGAGTGGTACTAAACTACTAATGATACACCGTGTTGCTGTGGTCCGCGACAATATAAATAACCTCATTAATTTGGGGGCGAGCCCATATTTAATGGGGGCGAAGGCGAATCCAAAATAGGGTCACAATGAAGTAATCTCAAAAACCCCTTATACACCATAATTAGGATTAGAGATTGTAATTGGGATTAGCAAATAAATTATTGATTATCAAAAATATTAGATTGTTAATTAGAAAATCATCCTAAGACTAGATAGTTAGTCATTATCACCACCACCTCCATTATAACCACCACCATCTCCATTTCCACCACCACCGCCGCCTCCAATTCCACCCCCCACCACCGCCACCATTTGTCGATGTGTTTTCGAAAATGTTCAAACATGATCCTCAAAGATCAAAACAGTTATGGGAAGACTCACTTCAATGTTAAATTTGTCGAAAATCAACTCAACCCAATTGCTTCGTCCCAGAATCGTCAAAGAAATGACATAATATTGTGACGATTCTCCAAAACTCGTCAAGGTTTAATGATGGTCTATGACGACCCAGCGTGTAGAGATGAACAATCGTCAGGTGTTTTGAAGTTCCATGACGATTTAAGAAGTAGATCTAAAATGCCCGAAAATACTGCTTGCTAAATCGTCACACTATGTAATAACACCTTGACGATTTATCTTTGAGAAGAATCACCCCTCTGCCAAGAAAACAAGTTAAATCGTCATACTATGTTATAAGATCTTGACGACTTAGATTTGACAAAAAACAGTTATGTTCAAATCGTCGTGATTTACATCATTACCATGACGAGTTTAGGTGTATTAACAGCTGTTTGGAAACAGGTTGTCGGAATCGTCGTGGTTTGAACATAAACCATGACGAATTTCTGATTTTTTCTTTGAGTTTCCAAACAATTTAGACATGTAAACTAACACAAATGAATCAAACAAAGTACGATTTACCATTGTCAGCAACAAACCGTTAAAAACAAAAAAAAAAACCATTGTCAACCTAGGAAACGAAAAATGTATCAAACACACCAAACCGACATAATATTCTTTCACCTACTAAAACCAAAGTGCGAAACGAAAAAACTAAACCATATCATTGTTGCCCCCATCGGCTTCACCTTCACCTTCACCACGACCACGACCACGACCACGACCACGCCCACGGCCACGACCACGACCTCGTCTAGAAGTCTCACTTCCTGTCTCTTGAGTCTCTTGAATGTCACTGGTTTCAATATGACGACTCTTCGTGTTGCGTCGTAATTCCTCAAACATGTGCTCCGCCTCAGGCATATTGATGTGCCTAATGTGTTGATTATGTTGGTTCAGTTCAACTTCGGTCAACCCCTTTCCTTTATCCGATCTCAAACACAACCAGTTGAGGACATCTTTCAACCGCTCCTTCTATTATCATAAAAAAAAAACATGAGTTAGATGTTTGAGTAATCTAAGTGTGAATCTTAAACAACTCAATTACGAAATGTATACTTACGCATAACTTGTACAACGAAGAATCATCATGGACGGTATTACGCCCACGTCCACCACGGCCACGAGGGACTCTGACTTCCCCTTCCCCACGTATCACTTTGGCATGCGTGAATGCAAGGTACCAATGCATGTATTCTTTTGTGCTCTCATGTCCAAGCACCACCGGATCCCATAAAAGATATCCGTCTATCAAATTATCCATCCATGCATTCCAATGTTTGTAAGAGGGCTCTGGTTTGTAATTTACGACGATACGTCCAATGTCAGCACCTGATTTATCACGATCCACTTTGAATGCCCCATCACCTTTTTTGTCAAGTGGACGATCTTGAATATACCCGACTTGCCTCATTATTCGGCTCGGGTCGTACATTGTATGCCCAAGGGGGTGCCACAAAGGACCATTGTACATACAAATTGGTTCTCTTGGTGCCATTTTTCCCTCCTTCCTATGGTCCATGTAGGGGTCAAAAACTACCTCATGTGCCTCCATGCTGTCTAATCTTTGGCGAACGAAAAGGTACCAATTCTTCTTTCCCTTCAGCTGATCCCCCGTGAACATGTACCTCTGGCCTCTTGGTTGATCTGGTTGCCATTGCCCTTTCTTTGCCAGATCAATCCACTTATCATTTGCTGCCATTAGTTTTGGAAAGTGTTCATAAATCCACACCTGTGAAGAGCATCAACTACACATAAACAACATGCCATATATATGTACGAACTTAAACCACCAAAAAACCATATATTACCTGCAGCAGAGACGTGTTGTAATTGAATTGAGCAGTTTTATGCCGGGATACCTTTCTCAGCGCCGTGTTCACGTGTGACACTATGGCTGTTCCCCACGAGTACTAGTTCACCTCATCTTAGGGATGTAGTAGCTGGAGGTAGTTGGCGTTCACCCTGTTACCGGCAGACGAAGGGAATACACAAATAGCGAGGACATATAAGAGATAAGCCGCAGCGGCAGCCCTTACTTCATGATCTTCCAGTCCAGCATCCTCTTCTTTTTTCTTGGTCCCAGAATACTCCGCTCTCAACCTTACCAGATTGAACTTCCTCTTCGGTTTGTCATACTTGTCAAGCATAAACCATGAGTTCGCCTCGTCCTCACCCCACCCAAACAACTCTTCGCACAATTCACGAAGTCTCTGAAAAGTGAGTTGCCTTTCGTAGCATTCACTGGTTGACTTGCCATCAATTTTGACCTGGAAAGTATGATGAGCATCTTCAGGAGTGAGCCCCATCTCCCCGAACCCAAAGTGCATGGTGTCGGTCTCCGCATAATACCTCTCACAGAATGCAGATACTGTCTCGCTGTCATAGTTGATAACAGAGTTATCCACGATTGGCCTCAGACCGGAGTTGTCAACAATCTCTATGAACCTTTCGCATTCACCTTCAAGCGGCCAGTTGGACATATTGCGGTACGCCGTTTGGTGCCTCAATATTCTAGTGGCATTCGAATGAACCTACGAGATAAAAATTTGTTAATAACAATCAAATTAGCTAAACGTATCTTAAATTATAAGCAAGGGACGGGTATATTACCATGGTAGCGTAGACTGTTTGAGCCCAAGAGGTTTTTTATCCGAAAAGAACCTCTCCACCATCAGCTGGTACCCCGTAAGGTCCGTGTTCTTTTGGTAGCATCAGAATCTCATCGGGAATGTGTGGTTCCTTCGCTTTAGCTTTCTTTTTGCATTTGGGTTGGTCTTCACCTTGGGGTTGGTCTTCACCTTGGACCTCATCATCATTATCATTAAGAATATCCTCATCATCATTAGGACTATCCTCATCATCCTCATCACCTTGGGGTACGTCATTAGGTTGTACCCCATCAACTGCGTATTCGTCAAATTGCACTTGGAGCACGTCGAGAGGAATATCATCTTCAGCCCTCGGATCATTACCATCATCATCAAACTCCATAGGAGTAGGAACTGCATCAGGGTTTGGCTCACGGATTATCACGGGTCGCTGTCTGGTAGAACGAAGACTTGGTTTGGAACCCGTGGGTGGTATTGGTCTTTTTCCCCTTTTGATTTTCTCCAACCTTAATACATACACAGAACAAATCAATTAACAAGTAAAATGACACAGTAAATCGTCATGGAAACAAAAGAATATATGACGATTCTCATCAGAACAATCTAAATCGTCAAGGAATTTTACAAATGCACGACGAGTTTATTATGCCCCACTCTAAATCGTCAAGGTAAAGCATTACGATTTACTCATAAAACTGAACAGAACCAAAATTTTCTATGTCCAAACTCGTCATGCTTTGTGACACTATTGAGACGATTTCAAGAAACTCGTCAAGTTAATGTATAGTTACATGACGATTCAAGGCATGCAAAAATAGGAAATTTAATCTGATAGTGACTAACTCGTCAAGGAATTATGGAAAACCTCGACGATTCTTCTTAATTTTTTTTTCTGGGGACAATATTCAGACGATTTAGGGTAACTCGTCAAGGAAATATATTATTGTATGACGATTCTGTGCATGCAAAACTAGGAAACTACATCTGAAACTATGTAAATCGTCAAGCTTTTGTTGAACAGCAAGACGATTGTTCTTGATTTTTTTTCTGAATCTGTAAAATCGTCGTGCTATTCTTCCATAGCTTGACGAGTTTTCATGCTGTTAATTCAATTCACGGTTTCTAACCTATCAAATCGATTCAAACTACATCCAAAACAATTGCAAAGGTGATTACAGTAACTTACCTATGCATTTCCGCCAAAGATTCTTCCTCCCGTTGTTCTTCGTCTTCTTCACGGTTGTTATTTGGTTTTTTCTTTTCTTTCCTTCTCTTGTAAATAATTGTTGAATCATCTCCTTCTCCGTCGATAGCCATGAATTCAATGCGAACTCGAGACTACTAAGTAAGGATTTTGAGAAAATATGAAGAGGTCGAATTCGATTTTTGGGTTTCGTTTTTTTTTTTTTGTTTTGTTTTTTTGAGAAGTTATGTGGGAAGTTAATGGAGGAGTAGGGGGAGTGGGAGTGATTTTTTGTAACTGAAAATTGAGAGGGAGAATTAGTGGGTAGATAATTAGTGGTAATTATGATTTGTAACTGATTAGGATAAATTAGTTGTAATTAGCCACCCCTTATAAACTGGGGTGGGATATTTGAAGTAGTGCTCGCCCCATTAAATATGGGCTCGCCCCCAAATTTGCCAGGATAAATAAACGAGCAAAATGAGAAGTTGGGAGTGGAACTCCTGAAATTCGATAAACTACGATTCTACGAAAGTGAAGTCTTTTTTGGTCTACGCAGCTTCCACAAAGAATGAGGCAGGTAAGGTTCGACCTCCAACCACTACATCAAGTTGTTCGTTGCAAGTTTATGACCATATTCGCAATCCAGATACTTGTTATAGTGGACAAGTTCCCTTCATCACCAAGTATGAATTCCGGTGTTTTTCCACTTTATGGAAACCAAAAATCTGATTTCCGGTGTGTACATTTTACCATCTTGATCGTCACGGTGCTTCTTATACCACGTCGTAGATGATTGTCCTTTTTAACACGACTATATGAACGTATGAATTATCTGGCACAGTGAATGGACTAATAAGTTAGCTCCTTTCTTACAAAAAAAAAAAAAAAAAAAAAAAAGAAAAAAAAACTAATAAGTTTTTGGGGTTGATATATGAAAATGACCGGAGATTCTTAACTCTTCATATAAAATACATACTCCAAACACTCATTAGTTCGGAGAATTTGTAATTAGCATACGTGTAGTATATACAAATGGATCATGTCGTTCTAATCCAACGAATCCGCCACAAGGGACGGCCAAGATTAATCATGCTTCCAAGGAAGAACCAACGATCTGGAAAGGCTCATGTTAATCCCGAGGTCACTCCTATTGCCACTCCTCCTACTGTTGTAAGAATATGGTGGTCCAAGATTTACTACGGATGAAGATGAAATTGATCTGTAGAGCTTACGTGTATGCTCTTTACCAAGGACTCCATCAATGATGTGCAACAACAAGGAAGCACGTTCTGGAACCGTATTTTCGAATAATTCATTTCTGAGTGTCCAAATGTGAATGAACGTGACTCCGAGGGATTGTCACATCGTTTTGGAGCTATCAACAAGGAGACTAATGAGTACGTCGCCGCCATAATGCAAATGAATCGGCAGAGGAGGAGTGGGGAGACTGATGTTGATGTCGAAAGACAATGCAGGAATGAGTGGCAAAGGACCCACCCCAAGGGTTTCCAATATGAAAGTTGTTACCACATTATGAAATCCTTGAACCGATTCAACCCCCATGCCTTGGATGGATATGAAGCATCTGCCAGATCCCCATTTGGTCCCCTTTTCCAAGGTTTACATGATGGGGGTCCTAGTTCTTCACCGGGTTCATCATCACAACCACCAAGTGATCCCCAGAATGATAATTCGAATCTGAATGTGAATAACTGTAGCAAGAGGACTAGGGGTGGAGGTCAGAAGGCCTCAAAAAAGGAAAGGGCTGAAGCTCAAGCTGGAACCTCTGGTGCTTTCAACATGGATGACCACGAGCGCAAGGCTGAGGAAGCAAGATCCCTTCATAAAAACATAGTGATCGGACAACTTCAAAAAAGTAGTCTTTCTCAGGAGCAACATTTCCAAAATTTCAACAAGAACAAGATTATGTCAATGAACACCTTAAACATGAATGAGCTCCAGAGGAAGATGTGGGAGAAGGAGTTTAACAAGGTTAATCTTCCACATGTTCTCCCGCCACAACCAGCACCTCCAACACCACTACCTACAATAGACCCAGGAGCAACAACAACAGCAGGTGCACTCCCTCCCTTCGAGGATGATGCCGCTTTCACTTGGGGTTGATGATGAACAAGAAGGCTCGGTGCAGAAGAAGAAAGAAGAAGGACTTGGTGCAGGAGATGAAAGAAGAAGAAAAATGAAGAACAAAAAGATGAATAGTAGTTTGATTCTAGTTAGGTTTATTTAGTTTCTGTTGTTTTAGATTATAGTTAGTTTACCTTATGCAATTTTTTTTAACGTAAACTCTACCGTTCCCTGTAGTAATGAGCAGTAACAATATATAAAATTATGCTTTAATTAAATGTCTTCAAATTAACAAAAACAACAACAAAACTTTAAAAAAAAAAAACATCCAACAACAAAGAAAAAACAATCAAACCAACAACAAAACAAAATAAAACACCCTATATTAGGCTTCGTCTTCTTCTTCTATTGGAGGGACGTACATATCTCC
>JAJJMA010283338.1:57813-82703 GCA_023529015.1 Papaver nudicaule | reverse complement strand
CCCCCTGTCCATACCTTGCCCAAAGATGAGCCGTCAAGTCATGTCGGAGTTTTTGATGAAGACCTGCATTCTGAATTTTATCAGTGGCGAGTCTGTATTCTCTTGCAGACCTACCGCGTTCGACAACAAGCCGAGGCCTCAAATCCTTGTCTTCGTAATTAATCTATGCAGGATCACGACGAGTTTCAGCGATAACCATGTTATGCAAAATTATGCAAGTAACCATAACACTATTCATCCCTTCAATATCAAAACTTCGATAAGGCCCACAAATTATTGCGAACTTCCTTTTCAAAATCCCGAACGCCCTCTCAACATCCTTTCGCTTAGCCATTTGATATGTATTAAAGTGTCTCTTATTACGATAAGCAGGATTTGTAGGCGGTAAATCAGGGTAGGCTTGAACTATTGTTGACCACTGGGGATAAATTCCGTCCGCAAGACGGTACCCTTGCTTGTACGCGCGCCCGTTGACGGTGTAATCACAAGCTGGGGCAACTCCAGTCTTAACATCCTCAGACAGTGGTGATTTGTGCAACACATTGAGATCATTATGTGAACCAGGTAGTCCAAAAAATACATGCCAAATCAAACAATCATTGGAAGCCACCGCCTCCAAAATTACCGTTGGCTTAGGGTAGTGACCCTTATACTGGCCTGCCTAATCAGTTGGGCATCCGTGCCAAACCCAGTGCATGCAATTCAAACTACCCAACATCCCTGGAAAATCTCTTTTTGTATTCTCCTTCAGGATCTCAACCATATCAAGCTCATTCGGCTTTCTTAAGTAGGTTGAACCAAAATGAGCAACAATTGTTTTGCAAAATAACTTGAGGTATTTGTAGGCGGTAGTTTTGCCCATACGAATATACTCATCAAGAGAATCTGTTGGTGCACCATAACACAATATTCGCAAGGCCGCAGTGATCTTCTGTTCAAGACTAAACGATTTCATATTTCGGGCATCATATTGAAAATTAAACAAATGCTCGACTAAACAACATTCACCAATTATTCTCTGAAGAAGGCAACGTCCCATTCGGAACCGCCGCTGAAACTGTTCCTCAGAGTACACACAACCAGTATTGAAATAATCATTCATCAACCTGTCGTGGAAAAAATGCCTCTTTCTTCACGTTCATCTTCTTCTAAAAGCTTGCCTTGGTTCAGGAATACGAGGTATAGCTCCGGTGAAAATCTGCATCATTAGTGTTCGACGTTTTCTAGCAGCTTCATCTTCTTCATCCAATTGTTGCAAAATTCATAGATACTTTTCTTGTTCTTCATTGAAAGTGTGAAGCATTTCCATATCGTTTTCTGCTTCCTCTTCAGATGAGGGAAGCTCAATATCGTATGCAACATCTATATGTATAAAAGAGGAAGAGAATTGGGTGAGAATTATGTGTTTTTTGTGTTTGGAGTGTGGAGTTGGATGAGAATGGTTGAGAATTTATAGTAAGAGTAAATGCTGAGGTAGCCGTTGTGTAGGCACAACATATGCCGAGCGGCTCAACTAGCGCCGCTGGCGGTGTTACTTAGGCCGCCAGGTCTAATATAGGCCTAGCGGCACATTTTAACCGCCAAAAAAAGTTTCCTATAGTGGCAAACCATGTTTTTTCAGCCACCTGGACAGGTATATCTGTTTTTTATACCCAATATATAGGAACTGCTCTTAGTAATCAAATTCCTAATACTTAGGTCCTACCATAAAGCCCATAGAATTGTTGAAGGTGGAATCAACAAAATCTTTGTATCTAAATTATTCCATGATTACAGTTCATGCTTCCAGGCCCAGCTGGTCTTTTGTGGTTACCTTAGAGCTTCTCCAATGGCAAATGTGGATGTTTCATATGTGGCATCATGTTTTAGACATCCTCTTGGTAGAAAAACCTAAATATGAGGAATTTTTATTTTTCATCTCCAACCCATAATGTAGAGAATAATTTTTTATTTATTTGTTGGCATACAATTAGTCAAAATTATTACTATATTTGTTTTTGAAGAATATTTAGTAATAAAATTATTACTAGGATGAGAAGATATCCTCTAAGTGAATACAGAGATGGTTCACTTAGAGGATGTCTAAAATATTTTTTGCCACATCACCTTCACATTTATGGGTTGGAGATGGTTTTTTATAAAAATGAATGTGCATCCTACGTGGATTAAGAGATTTTCCTTCACACACATTCCATTGCAGAAGCTCTTATGTTTCCACTATAAACCAAATCGAGATATAAAGTAATCCCTTATATCCCTGGAAAAGGAGCATCATAGGAATATGCATTGAGAATCTGTAGATGGAACAAAAAATGCTGCAATGAATATCATCAAAAAAATAAAATGAAAAGGATTTCTGGAAAAATAAATGCAGGATCAATACTTTAGATTTTTAGGAGGTAAAAAAACATTATTTTTTAAGTGTTGCTGGAAAGAAAAAAAAACTTTAAAGAATATTATTGATGACCGGCTTAAAACATTTTTTTTTCCTAATTAAATTTGGCCCCATGAGTGAGTATTTGGCCCCATGGAATTTATGCCCAACCAAACAAATTGGATTTGGGATGTCCAAATGTATAACAAGAATCGGTCGTTAATTGGATTTTGTTTCAACTTTGAATCTCTCTTCATTCTCTGCTCATCATGTCTCCACCGCCATCAATGGATGCTACGTACTTCATTGTCTCTTTACTGCTTCTCCTCACTGCTAGTGCAATTGGCACTCAAGAAATTAGTGATGAATCGCAAAATCTCACTGCTACTGCAATTATCAATCAAGAAATTGGGGATGAACTTCAAAATGTCGCTGCTACTACAATTACTGATCTAGAAGTTGGGGATGAACTTCAAAATCTCACTGCTAATGCAACTGTCTTACAAGGAATTCGAGATGAAGATTTGAATGATGTTTGTCCAGCAACAACATCATTAGAAATCAAAAAAGTAGTTGAAGATCTGATCCTTGGTTCTGCTCCTGGTTACTGCAACTTGGGTGATACAAATCAAACCGACAGTGGTTCGTCATCAGCAATAGCATCACAGCTCGAGGTCGTAGTTGGAGCTCTCATGGATTATCTAGGTTATAGTGATTGGGCTGAGGTATTACTCTCTACAAACCCTTTCACTTTCCCTTTCAGCGCAACCTTCTTGATCCCAATCTATAATCCTTTAATGGATATCCATTCTTCTCCATCTCCATCAACCGTTCGTTTTCACATAATTCCTCAAAAACTCTCCTTCTCTATGCTACAAAATCTTCATGTAGTTCAATTAAATCAGGCACACAAAGTGTTCGATGAAATGCAACAATCGGTTAACGAAAAGTTTAACAAGAGCCGATAGAAAAATTAGTAGCAACAATCGGTAGTTGATTGCCCAAAAAACAACCGATTATGCTAGTAGATTTTCAGGAAAAAAAAATAGCAACAATCGGTCGTTTATTGACCATTTAACGACCGATTATGCGAGTCGTTTTCCAGATATGAAAAATGACAGCAACAATCGGTCGTTTATGGACCATTTAACGACCGATTATTGCAGTTGTTTTCAGGGATGAAGACTTGAAATCAAATCGGCTTAAGTTAGTCATTGTATCCACCGATTTTTTTTTTTTGGCTAAGGGGTGGGTGTTAAAATGTCCCTATTTTAACTTATTCTAATTTATGTTCATGGCCAAATACTCATTCATGGGGCCAAATTTAGGTAGTTTTTTTTTATTGCCTCACCAAGCATTTTCATTATGTTTGTAAAATTATCATTTCGCGAATTATTGATGAGGATGTGATAGACATGATGCACTGTGTGATAAGTGAGATAGATAATCAGAAATGAGTTCTATCTCTAACAATGAAACATACTCTTCCAAGATGGGAAACACCCCATACATGATTGCAATTGTGCAAAATTTCCTTTATAATAATGGGTTCATGCTTAAGGAAATGAACTCAATAGTGGGTTCATCCTCAAGGTCTTAAACTCTATCACTGATGGAGAATTCAAACCAGTTTTTCTTCGTAACATACCTTCAGGTCATCTTTAAGATCATAAAATAGAATTAAGGTCTTGCTCTAGAATAATATCTTGATACCAGTTTATTATTATTCCCGACAGAAAAACACCTCATTGGAAATAAAAGTGGTGAAGATGGACTAAGTAGATAAAGATAAACATGTTTAAAGTCGTTGACATGCATGGTATATGATCATTCTTTATAGCATCATGAAAAATATGAGTTTTTTTACACATTGGTGTAGCTACATATGTAATGTGCGTCCACCAGAAACCTCTTTTTTATTCTAGATGACTGCCTAATTTTCTGTATAGCTACTAAAGTTGAAGCAAACAAAATTTACAATCTTATAGAAAAAAACAGTGTAGCACTCCGATACGGCAAGTAGCATTCGCTGAAATGGAATAAAAGTAATGGTTTGTCATTTCCTAACACCAGGGGATTTTCATGCTCGGTTGGCTCCAGAAAGACCAAGAGTAATACAGAGGAGGTGGCCTATTAGGAAGTTATTGTTGGACGACCGCAGCGGTGCCTGTTGAAAACTCTACATGCTGGATGACCGCAGTGGCTACGTGAGGATAATATCAGTGGAGCATTGGATCGTGATAGATGGTAGCCGACGACGGGTCCCCTGTCCAGGGTGGGAGGGTATGCTGGATGGGTTGGTATCACGTACTCATCTCATGGGGGGCAGAGAACGTCGGATATTTGGGTTTGAAAATACATTCAAGAGTCGAGGACAACTCCAATTTAAGGTGGTGGTATTCTAATACCCCGATTTGACAGGTAATGTTCGTCGGATGAAATATAAGTAATGGTTTGTCCTTTCCTAACAACGACGCCTTGTCATGCATGGTTGGATCTTGATGTGAAAAGAACTCTGCAGTTAACAATGGTAGGATGAGATCTATCCAGGAATCGGTTACTTCCTAGGAAGCTACTGCTAGAATACCGCAGCGGTACCTATTGAAAACCTCACACTCACGAATGAACATAGTGGTTAAGCATGGACAGTATCAATGAAGAGTTGGATCATTACTCTCAGCAACTTTCTGGTCATATCATTAACTTCTCTAAGTCTGGTGAGTTCTTTTTAGCTATGTACTAGATTTAAACAAATTAAGCCACATTGACAGCTTTATCCTCCAGGTCCAATTTATCCATCCCAATGATAGATTTTTGGGTGCTTCGTTGTCTACTAATAAGTCCAAAAGTGTATGAACACCGCTTACTTTTCTTAACAACTTTCCAGCTAGTTCAAAAGAACGATGAGAATAATGAAAAACTTTTTATTTTTATTCGATAAAGAATTTAATGCTAACGAGCTTTGAACTCAGGCCATTGTTATCATCACCCAAAGATTTAATCATTGTACTACAGTGACATCGGTTAAAATAGAATAACTTCAAATAGTCTGAAATATGTGTCATTGTCAATAAGTACATATGAAAACTAGATTCTTGCTTATTTATCAAATAAAGAATGACACTACTCGGGAAAACCTCTACAATATTATTTCTTATTGTTGGAGCATTGCTTGGTTTAACCCACTGGCGTTAGTATGTCAAGTCAGTTGTCAAGTTTAGTTGCGACAATACAATCCTTAATTTAGTATACAATGTCATTCCCGGACCAGGATAAATAGGTGTTAAGACGAAGACCGTTCGAAGATTGAAGACTGAAGCTTACACGCTTGATTATCTTTTATCCTCTCGTCAAAAGTTTAATTAGTAAAGATCTCGTCAAAAGTTTAATTAGTAAAGATCATTCCTTGATCTCGTATTTTTATCAAATAACAACCGATAAATTTCTATGAAACATAGTCGACTTCGTGTTTAATCATTAATGATTATGCTGACTTGGCCAAAACCCATAACTCTCGATGAAGCATAACAAGAAAGCCACCAATTGTGGACTAAATATAAGCTTGACAAGTAGGCTGACTTGACCCATAATTCCATTTTTTTTACCGATTCAATGGTAAGCAATGACAAATTTGATCTTAGGTTAAAGTTTTGACTGATTTTATTGGGTTGTACTTAGGTGCTTTTAAAATGAACTTTTGTTTTTATAAAATTAGAATACCGATTGTATTTAACCTAAACGAGGGTTGTATTTAGTCATTGTCTTCTTTATATACATATAGTAGAACCTTTGTATATTGATACTCCATATATAATAGCCTTTGCATATTAAGAGCAAGCACTATAGTTCTCAAAAAGTAGATAAACTCTCCACAATGTAGCTGAGGTGAGAAGCCAAAATTTCACAACCACTATGGTAACTGGGTAGTTACTCAGTAATCGACCAGATTGCTGGGGCAACTACTCAATAGCCGCCTAGTCCCGGAATATCGTATGTAATACTAAAATCCCGAAATATTAGTTTTAAGTTAGGTTTTTGGTAAGAAAAGACAAAATATCTAGGCGCCTACTTAGTAGCCCAGAACCAAGCGGGTACTCAGTAACCGAACTGGGCAACTACTAAGTAATCGATAAATATGGTTGGCTACATGGGTGCACAGATGTATTCACCCGCGTAGAAGGAGATGGGATTTTCTCTATATCGTGGGGAAATTCCCCACAATTTATGAAAAAACATATCCCTAGTGCTTGCTCTAATGCAAAATCGTGGTCCCAACTTGGGCAGTTACAAATAGCACCAACCTTACATTTTAATATTAATGCTTGTTTTGAGTCCGCCTTAAGGAATTTATCTCCACACGGAAATAATCGGTATTATATTGGATAATTATAGATCTCGTTTTAGTTGGCAATGCTTGTTTTAGTACTAATGTTTGTTTTGCCATTCACATGCGTTTTTTCCAAGCATTGGATGATATTTTGATTTGTTGAAAATAAACTAAAGTGTGAAGTATCTTCTAATTCACCCAGCTAGTACTATTTATAGTTACAGATAACATCAAAATATCCTTTACAGCCTTACAAGTGGGTACATGCATACATGTAATACTTCTGTATTGGAACCATAAAACGTACTCACATCATCTCATACAACTACATTTCGTGTGTGTCTCTCTATATTAATAACCTCCATATATATCAATAATTTTGTGAATGCCCAAAAGCTTTGATATATAGGGAGTATCTACATTGTAGATAAAATTGATGCAACTTCTGATATGTTATTTGTTACTCTCTCTCACCAATATCTAAGGTTGTACAGAATAAAATCCGAATAAACTGAGTTAAATCGAACCGAGGAAAAAAACACCCCCCGAAAAAAACAACAGTTAATAAAATTTTTTTTTTTTTTTTTTTGGAAAACCAGCTTATCTTGGTTTTGGTTGACCCCTAAAACCGAACCGAAACCATCGGTTTAAACCGATTAATTAGGATCGTAAGATTTTAGTAGTTATAACCATAGATCTCAGCCAAATATTGTTAGGGCATTGTCCGGTCAAACCCACTGGCGTTGGTATGTCAAGCTAGTTGTCAGTTTTAGATGTCAAAACTCAATTCTTGATTTAGCCTACTAGAGTTTAGATTTCGGAATTGGGATATAGACAAAGTAGTAGAGACCTTGAAGACGAAGACTGTGAAGACAAAGAAGACATCAATTATTCTTCATCGACAAAAGGTTAGTAGGAGTTATGACTTTATGGATATTCTTCTATTCTACTTTACCTATTCTTTCGAAATATAGTCGACTACTTTAGTAGTGATAATAGCGATTGAGATCGTATTCTTGTGTAACGTGGCCTTGTGTCATGACCAGTGTTTGATCCCACAAATACTGTGAGTACAAGAATGAATGAGATAGATTCGGTGCCATGTGTCCATTGCAATGGTTTGCTTGCAAACTGTTAGTTGGATATGGATGAATCTAAAGGAGTACTCTTGAGCAAAGAGTCCATGGATCACAGCTGAGGACGTACACACGTCTAAGTTCTGGCTCAGCCCAGTACTTCCAGCTGAATCCAGATTTGATGAAATCTGACAGGCGCACGGTTCACGAACCGGTTTGCGTACCAGAAACTCGGAAATTCTTCTGAGTTCGAGATGGCTATTTTATTCGCGTACCAGTACGTGAACCTGACGGTAGTCATCTTGTTGGTGTCGAATTTAGTGAAGATTCTCTTAGAATTCCACTCTGAGTCAAATTCCAAACTCCTTTATCTCTTAGATGGACTTGTGTAAAACATAATATCTTTTGTGTTCCATCTAACGATCCTCAATGAGTCAATAAGATAACATTATCTCTGGTCTGTTGGATTCTATCTTGAAGTGTTTTTGAGCTAACAAAACACTTGGCAGATAACGAATAAAAGAATTCCAATTGAGATTAATCTCTATTACTTGGTTGTCAAGTTTAGGGTTTCCCTAACTTGTGGGACAAGTAATTGATTGCTTCATTCCAAAGCAACCTATCTTATTAAGTGCTATAAATAGAGGTGTCTACGGACAAATACCGCAAGCATCAAGCATACGTGAAGGTCCTTAGGGAAGGTAGCGTAAACTCTTTTCACTTCGGTGAATGCTTGTTGTGGTATAGTCATCCTCTATAGGTTGCAGCTCCTCTGGGAACTCCCTACGACTATAAAGACTTCTCTTGAGAGTTGGGAAGCACAGGTAGGAGATTGAAACCATCTTTGGTTGAAATCGGATTAACATGTAACCTTGGTAACCTGATCACGTTCTTGTCTATTCTAAAGTCCGTCTCTTCTGATATACGGCTATTCAAGAACTGATACGTTACTCAACAAGGTTGGAAAGGTAGCAACGCACGGCTGCACTCGGTGTTGTAAGACCTAGTTAGCTCCATTTATACAAGTTTCTTAATTGATTCTTCGTGTATAACTGAGGTAGATACGAATTGGGCATTGCTTACTTGGTTTGCGTGTCAGCCCCGATTTGTGAAGTAGATTACCGTATGACCTGGATTTAACAATCCGAAGGAAGTCATCTTGTGTGTGGTTAACTGATAGAGGACAGTTACACCATACGTCAACAATTAGGTTGAAAAACCAGTATTGCTGACACAAGCCTTTGGCACCGGTCAAAGCAACTCCTAGGCCTGTAAAGGACGTCAGCTGGGGGAATCAAGTGCGTGACGATCTGTGGGGGGTCTAGAGACGTAAGGAAGGCGACAGTAGCCAATTCTCTTGGAGGGCTTGAGTTGGTCTCTGCTACATCCCAGACCGAAGTCTTATAGTAGGCTAGTGTTTGTAGTCAGTTTGTACTGGGCGGTGTTCAATCTGGACGAGGTCCCGAGGTTTTTCTGCAAGGCAGTTTCGTCGTTAAAAAAATCTCTGGTGTCTTGTGTGCTTTTACTTTCCGCATTATATCTCTGATTGTATAATTAAAGCACCAAGTAGTACGTTATTGCCTAACTGTAGAGTTGACTCCAAAGTACTCTTTGTCGAGGTTTAACAACTCCAGTTATAAGTTTGGATATTGATTTTTGAGATCGTCCAGACTTAAACCATAAGACTCACGAGCCAAAACGAAAAGTTGGTAGTATTTCGGTACCCCTCCTTTTTCAAATATAACCCTAAAATTACTTTTTTTTCAACCAAATCCTAAAATGTCTTACCCTTAGCTCTCATCTTCTCGCTGACTCCATACTCAAGATAAACTCTAGATTATTCTTCAAGTCCACCATTACCACCGCTAGTCCATCTCCATCAACAATCAAACTTCTTTGCCTATAAGCCCCACGTTACAAACAAGGATACGAGGAGGAATGTTAATTGTGGCACTGTTGACAAGAAATGCAATAGCGATTATGGGTGCCTTTGGAGGATTGGCTGAAACCGTTAAAATCGATTACTTATGTTTGCTAAAGATAAGATAAGTGAACATGATTGAAGTTGCGACATTTTTTAGTTATTTTTCTTGTTAATGAAATGGGTTATTTTTGAAAGAATATGAAGAAGAAAAATTAGAGTTCCGCATTGCATCATTGAATAAACAAAAAGAGAAAGCATTTGAGAAACTAAATCAAATAAATTTCTAGGACTTATTTTAAATTGGGTTCTTGTTTGTTATAAATTGGTTAAATCAACTATTATTTTTTGAATTTGAAAGGTTATATTAAAGGTTGGACCTACGTCCACTACCTACAAGCCCAGGTAGCTAGGCAAAGAAATAAAGAAAAATCCCCCCACCCCGATGCAGACGAGTTTCGAACTCAGGTCGTCGATGTCATCACCCAACGACTTTACCAACGATATGGTATAAATTAATAAGATTTTGATTCTCAAGTAATCACATGTGGTTTATCTATTTTTTTCTTTTACCCACAGTATACTAGAGTTTGAAGAATTATTAGTAATGTTTTTACTATAATCCAATAGTTAGCTAAACCGATTCGGCATGGTTTTGAACCAAATCAAAATCAGTAATAACAATGTTCAGCTCTGGTTCTAACTAGGCCAAAATCCGAACCGAACCGAACCGAACCGAACCGAACCGAACAATGTTCAATTTTACCAGATGATATAATATATGGTAGTTGTGTTGGGAATGATAGTAGTTTTTTTTTCTTTTCTTTTCGAAAGAAAAATTGGGATTAATTGCTAGGGGAAATCCATCTTTACTAGAGGGAAAACTGATTTTGGGGTGGAAATAAAAATTTTAAAAAAACTTTATTTTTAATTTTGGACTTATGTTATCTTGGTGAATTGACAAATACGTATACGAAAGACTAGTCTTAAAAAGCAATAATGTATAATCATCAGTAGCAAATCTTCCCACTAAAAATGTTCCATTTTAGACCAATACATATTACCGCTTGAACATTTCTTCAATGCTTTGTCTTTAATACACATGAAAGAGGCTTCGAAAGTTCCAAAGGTTGCCGCACAAGCAACTAGTGTAAAATACTTTGTCTTAAATACACATGAAAGAGGCTTCGAGAGTTCCAAAGGTTGCCGCACAAGCAACTAGTGTAAAACTGTGTGAATTGCTTTATAGTTTGTGCAACAAAACCACTCCTCTTCGAGCAATTCCTAATATACAAAGCCAAAATTGCATTTCAATCTAGGAAACCTAATATTGCAAAGCATACAGAGACTTAACACTAAGGTCAAACATGAAAACAAAATAATATTGACAAAAAATATGATATTCTTTTTCGCGCTAAGAAAAATGAACCAAACAATTGAGTGCACCTTTAAGTATTATCTAATTTTGTTGAACAATTACCTATTTAATGGTTTAATCTTCAAAAATTGTACACGAATTAACAAGAGATAAATGTCAATGTACATGATTCCAAGGTAGGGTAAGTATAAATAATATGGAAAATCAAATAGGTGGCTTATTATCCATAAGGCTAAGTCTAATGGGAGTTCAACTTCCACTAAAAGCGTGGTCTATTCTCTGATTCAACCTCCATTTCCAGATTTATGTAGCAGTGGAGGTAGAAGAGCTATCTAGTCGCTCAATCATTTAGCGCCGAAAAAGTGAATTCGCGCTGAATCATATAGCGCCTAAACGAATATTCTTGTAAGAATATCCGGACCGGCGCTATATAATTGAGCGCTGGGCTTCCACGCTATATCATTCAGCGCCAGTCTGTTTGACCTTTTTTTATTTACACTCGGTTTACACCAAGATCAATAGTTGTTCATCCTACTCATTATTTCCTCACACTCTCGTTACACCACCAATCCACAGACAATGTTTATACAAAAATGAGTTTTTCTCATACCAAATCATCATAAATAAAGATAAGATGCACCACATATTTAAAAAAAAAGAGATTCATTAACTAATAATTAAAGGATTACATTGAAACTAAAATCCGCTCATTCGAGTAATGTGTTCGTTACACTTTTTAATAGGAAAATTATGAATGAGTATTCCTTAAAGGAATTACATTGACATCTAATTACTTGAATAACTAATAAGAAAGAACATTCTAGTCAACTCCTCTGCACATTCAGTATTGTCCATACCATCTCTGTTTTGAATGTATCTCCTCAAGGATGATATGGTTACACAATTACCCTTAGAATCCCATTTGGCTGCTTTCTTCGTTTTTTCATCAGGGTCTGCTTCACGATTTTCGAATGCAATTTGATTCCTCTCTTTCACTCCCCGGAAATATAAGTCATCCATAGCAGGATACCTTAGACCACCCATAGTACGGGGAAGTTCTACCCTAGTTTTTCCCGGGAGGCCAGTCGGAATACCCGTCAACATGTACCAATCTGTCGGTAGTAAGCCAGCCTCAAAATCCTTAAAGTGGAAACTACGAGTGCTCTCCCACCATCTCTCAGCAATGGCTTCCACTAAACCTCTATCGGCATTAGCAAAATCAAAGCCAAACACACTAGAAAACCCGCACTTATCACACAATTCTTGTGCTCTCGGATTTTCTTTCACTACAATTTGGTAAAAGGGTTGGATCAAATGTAGACTACTCCTAACATTATATGTACGCTTGTTTAAAGGACTATCCTTGCATGCATGGGGGGCATCAAAATGATACCCGGACACCTTGTGAAACTGTTCTAAGTCCATGTCATGTATCTAAAACAAACAAATCAACACAACAATTTCAATCAAAAGAACACAACAATTTCAATCAAATGAACACAACAATTTCAATTAACACAACACAATATCAACAATTTCAATTAACACAATAACAATATCAACAATTTCAATCAACAATTTCAATTAACACAACACAATATCAACAATTTCAATTTCAATTTCAATTTCAATTTCAATTTCAATTTCAATTTCAATTAAATTAAAACAACAATTGAACATGAATTTAACTAAAAAACAGAAAAATATGTAAATTTCACTAAGCATGAATCGAGTAATCAATACTAGCATGATATCAAACATAAATTTGATAAAAAAAATCGGAATACCAAAAAAACCTAAAGTTTGCAAAACTCACCTAAATTGATTTTGTGGATGAAATTCCACAAAAACAACACCAATAGATTCCTCTCCTTCACTTCTTCGAACCCTTGCAAGGAATTAGAAAAAACCGTGATGGATTGAGAGATTAAAATGGATGAAATTCGGTTTTGGGGGGAAAAAAAAAAGAAGGAAGGAGAAAGAAGAAGAGAAAATGAGGGGAGGGGAGGGTTGCGCGATATTTCTATGGATTTAATCTGGCGCTCAATGATGTAGCGCCAGTCAACTGAAGTCAAGTCAAGCGCTACATGATGTAGCGTTGATGCGAATATTCTTGAGCGCTAACTGATATAGCGGCATAACGGTACATGATTCAGCGCCGAAGTAGAACTACCATTAGACTTGGGCTGCTAGTTTGCTGATGTGTCCTGCTACTTTTTGGTGGATATGGAAGTCCATTAGACTAATAGCTTGTTTGGATACAGAAGCACTTCTGACTTCTGCTTCTCCAGAAGCAGAAGTCGATTTCAGAAGTCAAAAGTAAAAAGATTTTGCTTCAGAAAAAATTAACTTTTCTGCTTCTAGAAGTCATTCTGAAATTGTGTTGGCAAACTAACTTCTGACTTTTTTGTTTCCAGAAGCAGAAAAGCAACTTCTGAACTGTTATCCAAACAAGCTATGAGCCTAAAATACCCATAAGCAGCCAAGGTTTGAAAATACAAAGTATGCCCAAAGTCAATAGACCAAACTCAACCACTGACACATGTTTTAATAGATGACAAAAACAATATACTAACATATCCCTAAAGGGTACACAACTACACACGTTTGTTTTTTTCTATGACAAATGACCAAATTACCCATAATCTATGTGCCATCATAGCCACCTTTTATTGACAACTGGTACTGAAAAAAAAAAAAACTTTCAGATATCTACTCAACATCCAAACTTTCTGTTCAGTCAATATTTTCACATTCTTCATCTAACTCAAAGCAGTTCTTCTCATTTAGCACCAAAACGCCCACATTTCATAGCTCCAATCCTGACTTCTGGTGTGGTGTTGTGTTTTTCATTATATTTTCATTTCATTTTTTAGAAACTCCAAAACAATGGGAATTACTGTCAGAAAGAGCCCAATGGTAATACTTCTTGTTAATCTTTACTTACTATCTTACTATCTATTTCTAGTTTGTTATGCAGCTAATAACACAATCAGGAAAGGAGAGTCAATTAAAGATGGAGAAACCCTAATCTCAAAAGATCAGAACTTTGAATTGGGTTTTTTTAGTCCATTCCATTCAACTAAACGTTACGTTGGGATTTGGTATTATAAAATCGCAGAAAAAAGCAGTATTGTTTGGGTAGCTAATAGAGATAATCCAGTATTAGATAAATCTGGTGTGTTTACGTTAACAAATGAAGGTGATTTGGTGGTTTTGAATGGGACTGGAAAATCAGTCTGGTCTACAAATACTACAATGAAATCAAGAAATGGTGCCCTAATTTTATTAGATTCTGGGAATCTAATTTTGGAAAAAAATGAAGGTGAATTTGATCCTAGCAAAGCTTTATGGCAGAGTTTTGATTTCCCCACCGATACATTTTTACCTGGTATGAGAATTGGGGTTTCCAAAAGTGGGTTAAAAAAACAAATATATACTTCTTGGAAAACGAAGAATGATCCTTCAACTGGGAATTTCAGTTCAGGTATTGATTCTTGGAAATCACCGCAAATTGTCATTTGGGAAGGTTCTCAGCGTCTATGGAGAAGTGGGATATGGAATGGACAGATATTTACTGGCGTTCCGTCGATGAAAGCTCAGTATTTGTATGGGTTCAGGTTAATTCCAAGTGATGAAGGAGATATCTACTTTACTTATTCGCTGCCGGATGCTTCTCTGTATATGAGGTTTCAAATTCAATCGGATGGCACAATGGAAGAATTGCGTTGGAACAGCGAGAAGAAAGAATGGACAGTTTATTGGTCACAGTCAATTGGTGGATGTGATCTTTTTAGTAAATGCGGCACTTATGGGAGTTGTAGTATGTCGAATTCAGTGAATTGTAAGTGCTTAGATGGGTTTGTACCGCAATCAGATGATGATTGGAAAAAAGGAAATTGGTCAAGTGGTTGTCAGAGAAAAAATGAATTACTGTGTGAGAAAAATGGTGGGCAAGTGGGAGGAGATGGGTTCTTGGAACTGAATGAGGTCAAGTTACCAGATTCAGCTCAAATAAAGAATCAATTTAATAAGAAGGATGATTGTGAAAATGAATGCTTGAACAGTTGTTCGTGTAAAGCATATGCTCTAGTTTTTGGGATAGGATGTTTGACATGGGATCGAGATTTATCTGACATTCAAAAGTTTCAAGCTGGT
This sequence comes from Papaver nudicaule, assembly GCA_023529015.1. NCBI lineage: Eukaryota > Viridiplantae > Streptophyta > Magnoliopsida > Ranunculales > Papaveraceae > Papaver > Papaver nudicaule. The sequence goes on along the minus strand of JAJJMA010283338.1, from coordinate 67,469 downwards.
GGAAATCAACTCTATATTCGCCTCAACAAATCAGATATAGGTAAGGTTGCTTTGGTCTAATCCTTATGAACAAGGCTGTTTCTTAGTTTTCTGATTCTGTTCTTACCTGGGTTTGTTAAATTTAGCAATAGACTAGGAGCTAAACTATGAATTATTTATTTGTTCAGGTGGTAAAAGCAATAAAAGAAAACTCGCAATTCTGATAAGCGTGATACTTAGTGTAGTATGCTTAAGTATCTTTGGTTACTTACTTTGGAGAAACAAATACAAACCAAAAGGTATACAAATTTCATATTTTTTCTGAAGTATATGATGGAAGCATTTATGCTCTTCTTCAAAGTTCTCATAAAATTGTATTTTCAGATCCATGTAAAAAGAAAAGAAAAGAAACGGGAAGTTCTGATCAGTTAAGCAAGAGTAAAGAAATGTTGAGAGACTTCTCAGGGGAAGACGTGGGAGAAGGCGAAGAAAATGGACCCGAGCTACCTCTGTTCAGCTTCAATACTATTGAAACTGCTACAAACAACTTTTCTATCTCAAATAAACTTGGCCATGGAGGATTTGGTGATGTTTTCAAGGTAAGTCTTAAAATGAATATTTTGTTATATCCACTGAATCATGGGTCCTCTTCCGGTTCATGCTTTGGAATTCTAATAGGAGCATATAATGTTGTTTCACTGATTGGAAAAGAGGAATTTACTGAATGGCAAGTGGTTATTTTTTTCTAGGGTACCATGCCTTGTGGAGCAATAGTAGCTGTTAAGAGACTTTCTAGGAAGTCTGGACAGGGATTAGAAGAGTTCAAAACCGAGATTATCTTAATTGCCAAACTACAACACAGAAATCTGGTTAGAATTTTAGGCTGTTGCATCGAAGAGGAAGAAAAGATGTTGGTCTATGAATACATGCCTAACAAAAGCTTGGATGCCTTCATTTTCGGTTCGACCTTTGCCCTTCTTATCTCTCTATATTTGATACTGTAATTCATCATGGCTTCATTAATAAATTTTAACTAACTTTCAATAATCATTATGAGCAGATTCAACAAAACAAGTACTGTTAGATTGGGGGAAACGTTTCAATATAATTGAAGGAATTGCCCGAGGCCTTCTTTACCTGCATAGAGATTCAAGGTTGAGAATAATTCATCGAGATCTGAAAGCTAGCAACATTTTATTGGATGAAGAAATGAACCCGAAAATTTCAGATTTTGGAATGGCGAAGATCTTTGGAGGGAATCAAAATCAAGCAAATACAACCAGAGTAGTTGGAACATAGTAAGTTTCACTGATACAAGTGCAAATAACACTTGCATGAACATCATTTTGATGTTACTCACTAGTTTTTTGTCTTATAATGTAGTGGCTATATGTCTCCTGAGTATGCAATGGAAGGGTTATTTTCCGTAAAATCTGACGTTTATAGTTTTGGAGTACTACTTCTCGAGATAGTCAGTGGCAAGAAGAATTCGTATTTTCGTCATACTGATCAACACCCAAATCTTCTTGTACTTGTAAGCTTACATATTTTAAAACCAGCATTCTTTTTGTACCCCTCCCTCGTTCCCTCTATATGTCAAATAATCGAGTGTATGAGTGATAACTTGGCGTCTTAACTTTCTTTACAGGCATGGAATCTATGGAATGAAGGGAAAGTAATGGAATTCGCAGATCCATCTATAAGCAATTCATTTACTTTATCAGAGGTGTCTAGATGCATGCACGTAGGTATTTTATGTGTACAGGATTCTGCTATCGATAGACCTGACATGTCTGCTGTTGTTCGAATGTTAGAAAGTGAAACTGCACTTCGTCCTGCACCAAGACCGCCTACATTTACTATTGGAAGAAGACCCTCGGAAATGGATTTATCTATGGATGAACATGAAATAGTTTCCACGAATGATGCAACAGTTACTGTCATTTTAGGGAGATAATTATTTTTGTTGATCTTGATTTTTGATATACAAGATTTTGGCGAAAGATCTTGTCTCACTAGGTTGTATTATAACATATAGACAATTTGTATAGCTTCCTTCTTTTTTCAGTCTTCTTGGTGTTTGGTTACTGAGGGATGAACTGTAGTGTCTATATTTATCAATTCCATTATTTGATTAACATTTGGTAATAAGGTATGTGGATTTTACCAAATCTTGGCAATCAGAGGTTGATTTTCTTTTGTTGTTGAAAGGAGAATGCAGACTGGTTTCCTTCAATTAATATCTCAAAGTAGAAAAGAAAACAATTTAGACACTTGATTAAAGTATTAGTTTGAACAGAGCCCTCTAATTACTGATTCATCCAAAGATTGAAGTATCCAAAATGCAGTCTTCAGAGCTCTAATTACACATGTGATTCATGGTACAGAACTTGGATGGAGTTCTTGAAAATCCTGCATTGGGAGTCTGTTGTTGTGGAAGAACGAAAACTACCCTTAATTGATACCAGTTGTGACCTTCTTTTAGTTGAGAAACTGGTGCTAGAACGGGGACCAACTTGCAGGATATCCTCTGCGCTTCAGCTTCAGGTTGGTCTAACTACTAAACCTGCACTTAATCGTAACATGAACATTTGTTTCAAAAAAAAAATCGTAACATGAACCAAGTGTATTCGTTTTGGATCATGATGCCAGTTTTCGGTCCACTTAGAAAATTTTAACATGGCATATTTTGGATTGATTCATGGACAACTTTGGGATAAAGGTCGCAATTTTGATCAAGGGGCAACTTTCAGGTAATCAAGCAAGCAGTATTACTTGTACAAGTTGAGCAGCACGAGCAAAAACAAACACCTGGAGAATTCAGATGGCCAGCTTAGGTATATACATTGTATTCTATATTTAGAGCTCACATAAGCCACTAGTGAACAGAGAATACATCAAGTACAATCCAATGGTGGTATTTCCAGTCCTAGTTCTTAGTTACAGTTTCGCTTTGTTTCTCGTCTTAGAGATATCCTGTGCAGCAGATAGCATAGCTTCAAACCAGTCTATCATCGACAACGGTCAGACCTTAGCTTCTTCTGGTGGTCGCTTCGAATTAGGTTTCTTCAGTCCTGGAAACTCAAGAAACAGATACATTAATAATAACTAGTCAGCAACCCGTGCTATGCACCGGGTCGGGTGATTGTTTTTGTTATGGTGGGGCGGGGCGCCCCGGTTTTAATTAAATGGAAAGCGTCTCAATTAGTGGGAAAAATATAGGTTGCTATCAATAACGTCTATTTGATATTCGTCTAAGATATGATAAAAATATATGTAGCCATTAAATTTGGATTACAATTAGTATTTTGGTTTGTTCGTATTAAGATTAGTCATCTACCGTCTACAATGATATTGCAGATTTACTAAGGTTTTAAAACAATTAACCTATGTGGATGTATACCATAAAATAATCAATATCTTAAAAATAAATAATCTATTAATAACCATCAAATGCTAAGTTTAAATGACAAAAGAAAACGCTCACTGAGCATAAAATAAACTGGTACCAAGAAATCCAAAGGATAAGTTGGCATGCAAAACATTAATAAATAACCTAAAAAACTTTAACTTGTATTCTTTTCTTCATCCACTTCATTGTTGAGGCTTTATCACTTTGTGATGTCTTTAATCTCACTAATCTCCGCAGTTATTGTATCAAGTATGGAAAAAAGAACATGACATAATACGATTTAAATGACATTGTATTATATACTTATTTAGGCTCGTAGTTGCTGATCAAGAATGACCCCATTTTGCCCCGCCCAGGTTGTTATGATTTAATGTCTCAAGTGGAACAAAATTAATCTACTTCAAAGGGGGGGGAGGGGGTTGAAAAATTAAGATAATTAGCAATTGCAGAATACAACATAAGCAACAATTACTATTTCAAAAACAAAATTGTTAATTTGTTATGGCGGGGTTCCGCTGCACCATAATTTAAATTACCATATCTGACATTGTTAATTTTTCATCAAGAGGCATTAAAACATCTCTAATTCTTTTCAATATAACCTTCTTTTTTCGATACAAAAAAATCTAGAATTAATTTAGTAATCAGAAATCAATGCACACAGTTTATCTTGTTATGCAACTGAATATCATTTGTGAATTACGATTTCCTACATAATTTTTTTATGTGGATTAATATGAGAGAACGCACTTGAAAAAGTTAGTAATTGTTGATTGGGAGTAGCGGGGCTCCGCCCCGCCTCGGTCGTTCAGATTCGATGGAACATGTCTTAATTGTAATGAAGATAACCTGCTTCGAAAAAAAAAATGACTAATTTCTTAAGACATGAATAACAGAGTTAGTCAGCAATTGCAACATACAACTGAAGCAACAATTACTATCTATCCAATAGAAATTGTTAATTTGGTATAACACGCCTTCATCACACCACACCATGATTTAAAATTGTCGCAATTTAGTTTCTTATTCGACATTGTTAATTTTTTGTCCACATGCATTATAAATCTCTAATCAACTTAGTAATTCAAAACCAATGCATCCCAGTCAATCTTGTTATGCAATTGAAGATGATTGTCAATTAGGGTTTACTGGATTATTTTTACTATGGATTAATATAAAAATACGCACCTGGTACGATCATAATTGTTGATTGGGATTGGCGGGGCTTCGCTCCGCCTCGGCCGTTCAGATTCGATGGAACATGTCTTAGGTGAAACAAAGATAAACTACTCTAAAAAAAAAGATATCTTAAGGCATGAATAATAAAGTTAATTAGCAAATTGCAACATACAACTGAAGAAACAATTACTGCCTATCCAATAAATAATTGTTAACTTGCGTGTGACGCCCCTTTGTCACACCACACCGCTAATTGAAAATTGCCTCAATTTAGTTTCTTATACAACATTGCACATTGTTTGTCTGGATGCATTAGAACATCTCTAACCTGCATCTCCAATGCTTCTGATAACAAAAAACCAATGAGACACATACTATTCATTACACCCAAGAAAATGATTTTGTGCGACATGTAAGATTCAAATCTGATCTATCTTTCGTCTCGGCTTCTTTCCCTAGAGCTTGCTAAAAGTCCACAAACACATCCCTGCTTTCCAACTGGAACTTGGTTAAGTGGCCGTAATAGTTTTAATAAATTTTGTTCCCACTCCTCCTGCACACCAAATCCCCACCCCTGTCGGTATGAAAACTGTCTCTTCCCTTCAGTATCTGGTAAAACACCATTGCGCTCCATACCATCAACCAACTGGAAAAAAAAGTTCCTAGCGAAATCAAACCACACAAAGTTATCGCATAAACTAAAATAAGTATTCATCAGTTATATAACAGATCACAATCCTATAATATATGAAAATAATAATTCAACAGACACAACGGAGAAAATACAATCATATATTATATGGTTATTCCGGTTTAACATATAACCGGTGAGCCGTCATTTATGAAGAAAAAAAAACAACAGAAAAAAGAGAATCCAAAGAAACTTAATAACTCAGAACTCCATTAAGTAATAACTCACACTCCATTGAGAAACTGAAAAACTTTCAACACCAGTATTCTCCATCCGTCACTTAGGGATTTGTCACCATGATCACTTTCTACAGAAAACACAAACACACAATTAAAGATAATTATCATCTGCAGTATACACATGAATAAATACTAATGTCATACTCAACAACTGACATACCCTAAAAGAGATGTGTACAACTCATTGATCAGTAAGCAATAAAACTGAACCTAAACCCAAACCAAAAGAAAAAATATAAATAAATCATTTAATGTCACTAATATACTCAATACATAACTGAAGCATTAGAACAAACCAACAACTTGTAGACATAAAACTACAAATATTGTACTGTTGAGCATGTACTGTTGAGCATGTATTATGAAAGTAACTGTGCAATGCTGGCTCAATATAAACAGTATTAGAAAGTGAAACAAATAAACAAAAATGTACTATATGGTAGGCGATACATTAATTAAAGATGAAACTCGATTTTTTTTTCTTCATAAACTAAGGTATTATATCATTAGAATCACTTTTCATTTCTTCTCTGTAGAGTGTCATTATAAAGGTTTTATCCCTTGACTGCAACAAAAAAGCGGAAAGAAATTGAAATATAGTCATTTCCAGATAACCATGATTGTCCTGCAACGAAGGCCACGGGTACATAGTAAATTGATACATCTACCGTCTATTACTGGCGATCCGTGAATGAAACAATGTTATTTTTCAATTCCTCTAACAAAAGATCCAGGTTTGACGCACGAAATTCATGTGAAGTATTTTGATTTTTAGTGAGACGAAGTGGGTCGGGTGTTCTTTGTTTAGTCTAAACAAATCAAAACTTAAATGAAAAACTTTATTTCAATGCCTTGAGCAATTTGTGTGGCAAATAATGAGATGCATGGCGTGACATGTCATCTTATATATTCTTTGAATTTTAGACTCATAACTCTTTTTTGCCCGAATTATTAAAATGAATGTGCCTTGTAATCAAACTTGTCAAAAAATTTAAGATGAAGGGCCTTTCTAGAGATGTCTACTGGTATTCGTCAAACTTCTGTGTACATGTAAACTAATGTATGTGGATACTGCCAGTATTGTTCATCCGTATCCTCAAACAGTTATTATAGACTCACCGAGCTTTATCCAAATCATACATTAGTTTTGTCATGTTGCCTTATAAAATTCAAATCATAATTACAAATGTACATCACCATAACTTTTGTCATGTTGCATTATAAAATCCAAATCATAATTACAAATGTACATTCAACTGTGGAGTAAGTTGTGTATAGCAATGAAGGTATGTTCAACAATGTGAAGATTAAAAAAATCAATGAATAGGTACAGGTGAACCATAAGATGCTATGAAATTTGGTACAAATTGTTGATTCAGTGTAGTGTTTTACCAAACTAAACCATGCATGATCAGGTGCATTATTTCAGACAATCGTAGAAGTGTACTCAAGAGAGTGAAATTGATAGTGAAAATGACCCGATGAAATGAATTCCTTCAGGTCCTTCGATGTGACACAAAGGCTGCTAAATTATTGATTTTATTTCTACAAAAGTCATAATTGAAGAAAATTAAGGAAATTATCAATGATTTTATAATTTAATCTTCTTACGGTGAAGTTGTTGTACCAGGTGTTCGAAATAAATAATTTGTACAGCTCAGCCTAAGCACAGTCCCAGAAATTCCAGCATTGTTTTGTTTAGCAATCTAAATAATATTATGTACCGGGCGTTCTAAATAATACGTACTACATCGATTCAATCATTATCTGTGGGACTCGAACCCACAACCTCATGACCAAAAGCCATGAGCTCTACCTGTTGAGCTAAGACAGCCACAAAGGGATGGATGAGTACAATATATCTGCACTTTGTCGATTTACACTACTACAATCAGCTTTAACTTATTAAAACTATTGAACATGACTTGGTTGAACCCTGAACCGAACCCAACGAACAACTCCCCTACATACAACATTGTATTTGCAGCAAGATAGATTACAAAACTGACTATTGAAATCCTCTAATAACTCAAAATCTAATGAATGGCTTGATGCCTTTGTTATTTAGATCACGAACCCAAGAGCAAATAGTCAACTTTGGAAGTCTTGCTCTCCCTCTTAAACTTGGTGTACCTGTCAACATTTTCCTATAGCTATCCAGATAAAAGCTCTGAAGCTAATTTGCAACAAATTATAAAGGTAGTCAGCTGATATATTCATGGTTTCCAAAAATTGGGCATTGCATACACCCAGCTGACCATTCGGGAAGTGGTAGCTTAAACTAAGAGGTAACACAATATGATGGAAATGCTGATAGTCATGCTTAGCATCCTGTGATGCACCATGAGGGCAATGTTGTGTGACAACACCAGCTCAAGGTAAGTTCAAGAAGGTTTATCAGTTGCAAATGAGCATATTTTGGCATTATATTCCAATTAATTCTAAGACAGAAATAAAGGAAAAATGCAACTGACCTGGTATATTGACCTCCCACTGCAGGAATCAGGGGTACCGCATTTTTTTTTATCTGCATCCACATTACATCACATGAAAATAAAAAACAACTCACATGAAGTAGCTAGAATAAATTCTGTAAAGTTTCTTCTTAAATGACGATATTGTTATCTTTTCCATATTTTCCTCGGGTTGTTTTTTATCTAACTTAACCAAAATGGAGTTACAGATTAAGAGAAGAAATCTAGGATATGAATGTGATGTCAGGCAACTAGTGTCAGCAAAAGAAAAATTAAGCCTGAGATTATTGTTTTTAAATGGAAGGTAATATGGAAGATTTTTTCACTAACATCCGATTTTTTCCTTGTCTAGTACACCTCACTAACATCCGATTTTTTCTTTACTGCTCACAACTTGTTAGTGAAAAATGATAATGTGTTTTTTAAAAAATACTTATAATCCGAAGAGTAACAACTGAAAAAACCAACATCAGGCAAGAATTGAACATTGAGAGATATATATCATTTATTCGCGCATTGAAAGTACTCAGTACATGGGGTTTGTTATCATCATAGATAAGGATGTTGGGTGATTTTGCATCTATGTGAATCATCGCTTATTCAATGTTTAGCAGATAGTGCCTTGACTACACCAGTGGCCACCTTGAATTCATCGATCCATGTCAAGGAAAGATTATCTTTACTACCCAACTTATGAAATAAGGAACAACGATAGAAAAACCCCATGGGATGAACACCTAATTTTATCAGTACACCTACTAAATTAATTGTCCATATGTATCATGTATATTCTAGATTTTTCTTAAGAAGATTGTTGTCCTCATGATAAAAGTTAGAGAGGGAATAATGCTTTTGGTGTGTAGGTAATATAGATCTCAATTTACAATATTGCACCAGCCAAAACATGAAATTTCTTAGTTTTTAAAAGTCTTTCCCCGTTAAAATGGAATACAAATGAAAGTCATACGGCCACCTCGTATTACTAATATATTGCTTCGTTCTTTATTCCAAATACCTGAAAACCAGAAATACAAAAAAACATTGCTCCTTAAGTTATAAAAATATTGGTTTACCTCAAAGTAGGCGTAGAGAAACATAAACTGTGCCAAATTTAACTACAACACACACAAAAAAAAAAAAACGCCTAATACAAACATCCTTAATGAAATTGACATAGAATGACTACTTTGAAACAACGTGGAAGTTTAGGGATTTTCTTCTACTCTAGTTTACCACATTTCTGATTGGGAGGATTAGGGGTTAGTAGCTTGCATATGTTCCGAGTATTCTATTTTTTCTGTTATAAAAAAAAAATCATTGAATTGCTCAACCTTGCAAAGACCTCATAAAAGATGTCTGTCGTATGTATTTGCTCAGGTAAGAAATCAGAAAAAAAAAAAATTACTCAGGTAAGAAATCAAAAAAAAGAAAAAAAGAATAAAGAAAAAGAAAAAAAAACTTTACATGTAAGTAGAAATACCAATTACCATAACCTATTAAAAATGCATCAAAACGCCAACAAAAATATGCGAACTAAGGTGAAACCATAGATAAAAAATGTAAACACCAAGCACACAAAAGTCCCAAATCATGTTCCAAAGTTTCAAAAAAAAACACATCACATTTCCTAAGAGGTTTTCACATTTCCTTTCTACAAAAGCTTGTAAGAGATATTGTACCAA
>JAJJMA010283338.1:0-27813 GCA_023529015.1 Papaver nudicaule | reverse complement strand
TGTACGAGTAGAAAATCTGCATAGGTACTCCATGAGCCATATCCATCAGATCTACTCATACATACAGTAGTTTTAATGAGATTTAATGGTGCGAAGACCACGAGAACAATACCGAAGGTACTCAGAACAGTAATTAAAGACCCAAATTATGACAGTAAAGGCAAAATATAAGAAGATTTGTATGTATTTCGATGTTGTGATTACATGAATATAACCCTAAGGAACCAGAGGAGATAACAGACCTAATCTCCCTCTTGCTGCTTAGGCTCAACCCAAAAAGAATCCAACCCCTACAACGTTTTCCAAGCTCGCCTTATATAGGCCGAGCTTGGGTGGTTTACAGCTAATAAAGACAAAAGACTCAATCGTGGTGGTGTCAGTCCCTGTCGAGTAAGGCGGTTTATTCGCTGGCGTTCCGAGGTTGATTCTGGGGCTTCGGTCCTTTGACATGGTCCGAATCCTTTTCTTCCGAGCCTTCACTTCGCTCACGTGTGGCTTCTCCTCTTTAGGCTGGTCCGAGATCTCGCTCTCGCATCTCCTGGATGCGAGACGCGTGTTCCGAGGGGTTTTACCCCCTACAGTTTGCCTCTTTCCTTTCCTTGTATCGAAGATGCGAGGAAGGGAAATTCCTTCTTCTGCCACCTCTTTGTCGAGTATCCCTACTACCCAGGTGTATATTTTCCTTTGTGACACGTTCTTCTAAGCTCGCGGCTTTTCACCTTCTGACTGGTAGAGTCGGTTTCTTCTCACTATTTAAGTTTCGCTTCTCCCTCTAAAAATCTTTTAGACCTTTCGCTTTCATCTTCCTTGGTGCCGGCGGCCTTTTTTCCGTGAAACTTTCTTCACTTGCATCTTCATATCAAGCGATCCTTCCGTTCTTTTCTTCTCGACCCATTGTTTTAATCGACTTTTTCTTTCATAAAGTTAATTTCTTTGGGATTTTCCCTTCTTCCCTCTTTGTTTTCAAGTTGCCTCTGTTATTTCCGTCGCCGGCGGTGTTGTTTTTCCCCATTAACATCTTCTTTTTCCATGTCGTCTTTTTCCATGATTGAGGCCCTTTCTTTAAGGCTAAATAGCGTGAATCCTGATGGAAGGGGCTTTCAAATCGAGTCCATTGATTTTTCCAGATTGACTCCAGAATTGGTCGGAGAGTATCAGTGTAGCCAAGATATACTTGTGGTGACGATTCATCAGATAACTGCTGGGTTGCTTCTTCCTCTCTATCGATCTGTTAATCCTTTATTTCTTGAAATCCTTTGTTCTCTTCCTCAACCTCGAGGTGTGATGCAACTTACTTGCAGTGCAATCTACCTTATTAATCAGTGGGTTCTTCAGTCTGAAAATAATTCTCCTGCTGGGTCCACAGCGAAGTATTATTATACCGCCGAGAACTTCTTTAAACACTACGAGCCCTTTCTGACTATAGACAATGAGGTAGCTCCTTGGGGGGTTAGCTTTCGGATGGTGGATGGTAGCCGAAACATTCTCCCCTAATCTTTAGATTATTCACTGGACGAAGACTGGTCTTCGGAGCCTATACTACTCAAAGGTCCTATACTCCGAGGTTGGAAGGACTCTGGTCGATTCATTGTTCGGACTGAGTTCGAGGTAGGTCACGAGTTTGAGACTCGACACCTGTTTTCTATTTGCTTTTCTGACGAGGACAGGAGGTTATCTCGCTCATTTTCGGAGTATAGGACCTTTGAGTAGTATAGGCTAAAGCGTCCTCGTCCTGATGTCGTCGTCGAGCCCTCGGGCACCCTAAAGCGTCCTCGGCCTGATGAGGGGACTATGCAGCAGGTAACAAATACTCTCTTTTCGTTCTTTTCCGAAGTGTTCATACTTGCCTCTGTTTGTTTCCTGAGGAAGACGGATCCTTATCTGCATGGACAGCCTTTAGGTGCCCTAAACCTTAGTCGCGGTTTGATGAAGTTTAGTTATGGGGGAAATCCCAAAGTTTCTCGGCCGCTGAAAAAATCTGCTTTGCAAGCAATTCTGAAAGGGGTTCAAACTAACCGTCGTCAGGCTGCTACGGTTCCTCCGAAAGAGACTCCGATTGCTGACAAGGAAATTCCAACATCAACAGCGACTAAGATGGTAATCGAGGAGGTGGTCGCCACAGACCCTCAGATTACCGTGCCTTCTATCGTCAGTAGTGTCCTTGTCTCGACTGTAGTTCCTACAGCCTCGAGGGCTGGTGCTGCCTCGGAATTTGTTCTATCAACTTCTTCTGCCCCGAAGGTTGCGTTTAGTGCCTCTGCCTCAGCGATAGCAACCTCCACGAATGTTTTTGGTGAGCCCTCTATTCTCTCTTCAGAGAAGATTGTTACACCAGTGGACCTCCTTGTTCCCCAAGAGGATGGTTCGTACGTTGAGATGGATTCTTCCAAACAGCTCGTCGCCGGTTTTCCACAGAGTTCGATGTTTCCGCCTGCCCCTAGTTATGCTTGCAGATATAGGCAATCTTATACTGCCGAGAGGTTTAAAGAAGTTTTGTTTGAAAATTATTGTCCTGGCGAATTTACTACTGAGGTTTCAACTCGCTTTGAAGCTCATGCCTCGGATCCCTTAGGGCAGCCTTTAGATCCGGATTTCTGCAAAAAGCTTGGCGATCTCTTCGGAGGTGACTGTCCTCGAGCCGAGTACAATCTTCGCCATCCTCCCTTGTCCTATGAGGAGAGTTTGTCCATGATTCAGGCGGTGAGTTGTATTTTTGTTGTTCATGTCGATTTCACTGAAGCGTTTTGTTAATTTATTTTCTTATAGTCTTTGCTACTTTTTGCTAGGGCGATTATCTTGCCACTGGTCTTCTAGCTTACAACTTTGATCAAGCTGGTGAAACCGAGTATCATGCACGAGAGTTTCATCGGATGCAGGAGGAGCTGGCTCGGGAGAAGGTTCGCAGTGCTGAGGCGAAGAAACAATCGATATGTAAGTCCCTTATTTTCCTGTTGCTTTTTTGGGAGCATCTGTTTGCTGCAGCATTGCTAAAAACAGATTTGCTACTTGCTTTTGAAAAGGCGAGCTGGAAGAGCTCGAGAAAAAACTTCAGGAGGCCCAATTGGCTATTGATCGTCTTCGAAATGGTCGACAATCGTCTCAAATTGCCTCAAGTAGCGAAGGCTGCCGTAGTGATAATGCTACGTTGCTGGAAGAAAGGGATAGAGCTTTGGAAGATGTAAATTATTACAGGGTGAGGAGGCAAGAGGCCGAAAGAACTTATGTAGATGAGAGAAAGAGAGGGGATCAAGCCGAACGCCTTCTCGAGGAAATGAGAAATAGAAACACGTTGCTGTCCCGGGAAAATCATTTTTTCCAAATGGATGTGACTCGATTGACGCAAGAGCGAGATGCAGCTCGCTTGGAGAGGTCGGTCAGTGCCTCAGGTAGGGTTTTAATTGAAAGGTTGGAAGTGGACATTAGGGATTTGAAGGTGCAGCTGTCTACACAGAAGAATGTTAATAAGGACTTGGTTACTGAAAATGATGTTCTGAAAAGAAGTTGTGCTGATTTTTGCCAAAAACTTGCTTTGGCAAATAAGTCGAACGTCCAGACTGCTGCTCTTGTTGATGAGTACCGAATAGAATTAGCCAAAAGTGGGGTCATTTCCTCTGAGGATGTCCGAAAGAATGCCTCGGTGCCTCGTTTTACTAATCAGCACCAAGTTGCTGAATATATGGTTTTTAAAGAGAGTAGGGAGCTAACCCAAATTTTCCTTTGCTTTTCTGCTTGCCTCTTAGCCCTAGTTAAGTCGTTGTTTTGTTATTCTTATGCCTGTTGTTTTCGTTTTCAGGCATCAAAGCTAATTTGAAGAAGCAGGTTGCTGATGCTGGTGACTGAATCCGATCTGAAGTTGGAGGCCGAAAGCAGGATTAAGAAATTGACCAGAGAATTATCCGAAGAACGCCAGCGTCGCTCTGCTGATTCGGCTAGACTTTCTCAAGAGCTTGAGCTTGAACGCAAGCGTCGTTCCGAAGAGACGACAAATCATGCTAAGCTTTTATCCAAGGAACGGGGGCTTCGCCTTGAGTGCCAGGCAAGCGTGAGGGATATGGTGGTCGGTTTTGCCCTTGTTAAGCATGAGCTAAGACATGGTCAAGCTGTAGAAGAACTTCTTTCCAAATCTGCATTAACTACTGCCTTTGCTACCAGCATGGCCTGCCGAAAGCACGGTCGTTCTCTTTTCAGGACCATCGGTGTTTAACCTCCTACTTATGGTGCTATTGGGGCGCGTGACTCGGACGTTGTGTCTCCCATTGATGAGTATCTGCTCCCTCAGGAAGTTTATGTGGCCTTAGCTAGAAATGAGCTTCGAAAGAGGGGCCTGCTGGAGAAGTTTTTAAAGATAGCTAGTGGTGGTAATGACGATGATGCTGCTCGAGGCGGTGATTCAAGGAGTTTTAATGATGCCGCCGAGGGTACCCGTGATGGTCCGAGCGAATCCGTTCATGGTTCCGAGGACGGTCCTCGTGATGGTGCCGATTGTTCAAAGGATAATTTACGCCCTTAGCTTGTGTATTTGTGTTTTTCCTTTGTAGTTGTGTTCGCGCCATTTTGCTTATATGCGCGTTTTTTGCTATCACACTTCGTGTCCTGTATTTGCACATATATATATATATATATATAAAGAATTTATTTTTTTTAAATGTTATGCCCCTCCTCGGGACTGTTTTTTGTTTTGTGGAGGTCCCTTGGTTGAGTAATTCGCTTGTGAGTGCGAGCAAATCAACTGCCTCGGGGTTCCATCTTCCTCTATAGGTAGATGTTAATCCCATTTATCGTCCCCTCGGCGCCCGAGAACGTGCAGTCCTCGTGGCCGTGTGGTAGTGAGTACGAGTGTATCGTCGGCTTTTGTAGCCTTGATTCAAAGTGCTCACCGCTATCGGGGTGTCTTGTGTGTAGAGGATCGTGCCATATAACTCGTAGGGCCCTTACGATTTATATGGTCATCGGCTTTGTGCCTGCTATTCGAGGACTTTTTTATTGTTTGGCGATTTTTGCCTTTGGCGTTACAGCCTGTTTGGCGTTTTTTGCCTTTGGCGTTACAGCCTGTTTGGCGTTTTTTGGCTTTGGCGTTACAGCCTGTTTGGCGTTTTTTGCCTTTAGCGTTACAGCCTTTGCGATGGTGTTGATAGTATTTGGAGTTTGACTTCGGTGGGAGTTGCATCAATGAGTGCAATTTTCATTTAATAAATCTCTTCGAGTGTTGCTTACAAATGGAATTACTTTCTTAAACCAAGTGTTTCATGTACCTCCCCTCCACTGGGGTTTTCAATCTTTGTCCTTCAAGGTTAATCAAGCTATAGGTATCATTATCGAGTTGCCTTTCGATGACAAATGGTCCAACCCAGAAGGGTTCTTGCTGGATGTTTTTGCCTTCGCTAGACTCGCCTAGTTGTTCATTCGGAGCCTGGAGGTTGGTTGTTGCCACGAGGAATTGTTCTCTGTTTTCCAGACGCTGGTTCTCTTCGCTTCTTTCTTGTTTCATACTTAGCATCCCATCTTCTGTGTCAGCTATGAACTTAGCTATACTTTCGTCTGATATCCTCGGGTTCTTGACTTGTTCCGAACATTCCTTGCTGCTTTCCTTTGCTTGAACATCTATTTCGTGGCAAGCTCGGGCCTCAGTAGGATCACCTCGGATCTCTGCAATCCCTGTTGGGGTTAGGAACCTGATCTTTTGGTGCAAGGTAGATGCGACACCCATGATGTTATGCAACCATGGTCTACCCACGATGGCATTGTAAGGAAAGTCTATGTCTACCACGCAAAATAAAGTTGGTTGCTTTTGGCTACCAGCATGAATTGTGAGCATTAGTTCTCCTCGAGGTGTCGACGGCTTTCCATTGAAACCAAATATGTTGTATACCGAAGGTACCAAAGCAGCTTTCTTACCCTTCATCTTGTCAAATGTTTGCCCGAATAATATGTCCACAGAACTCCCAGGTCCACCAATACTTTAGTCATGGCTATCTTTCCCATTTGAAGGGTAATAACCAAAGGATCATTATGCATTTTGCCCTCATTGGGGATGTCTGCCGCTGAAAAGAACACGGGCTGCTTCTGCCATTCCTCCAAGCGAGTCTTTGTGACCACACTGAGTATCTCTTTTCCCTCCAAATCCCTTTTGTGGATGCGTCCTATCTGGATTCCTTCTAGTCCCTTCGTATGAATTATTGAATTGCAAGCTCCGAACCTTGGAATATCTCTGTCGATGCTAATCACATAGGCTTCGTGCTTTGGCTCTTCCTTGAGTAGTGGTTGATTTGGAGGTGGCTGTGGAAGCTCCAGAAGGTGTTTGAACTGTTCTCTGGCTATAAAGAAGTAAATTTGATCATGTGCCGTAACACAGTCCTCGGTGGTATGTCCATAAAACTTGTGGAATTGACAGTAGTCTCTCGAGTTTTTCGTATGTTTTGGTTGGTTTCCCCTACTTCGAGGATATCTTATCTCGCTGGCAAATTCGGATTGCTCGATGATCCGAAGAGCATCTTCGATGGGTACGCAGAGCTTTGGAAGTTTTCTGTCATGAAATGCAGGAAATCCTGGTTTAGTCGCCCCGAATTTTCTGCTTCCTTGTCCTTGTTGGCTACTGTTTCCTTCAAACTCTCCCCGAGGGTTGTTTCCTCGGTTATCATTGTACTTTCTGTTATCATGGTATTTGCCGTCGCCAAATTTTCCTTCGTTCCCATATCGACCACTGTATCTTGTCTTCCTCGCTTCGACGGGTCTCCGAATTGAGTGTTTGTTGCTTGTCCTCGCTCTTCGAGCGATAAGTTGTTTATGGAGTGGACCTGCTTTAAGATTGTCTCCTTACCCAAGGCTGCTTGTTCTTTTATTTCCTCCAAGGTAATTCGCTCCTTTTGGTATTTCCGAAGGTCCTGTAGCGTCTCGAGGTTCTTTGAAAAGAGTCTGTCGTATAGAGGGTGATCTTTGTCTAGAGCGTTGAGGAATGCTCGAACTTTATCTTTTTCCGTAGCTCCATTTCCCACCTCTACACACTGCTCGGTCCATCTGCTCGTTAGACTTTTGGTCGACTCTCCCGGGCGTACTCGAATGCTAAATAGTTTCTCCACTCCAGGCTTGGAGGAGTTGTTGTATAGAAAATGCAGTATAAAAACTTTGGAAAGCTCCTCGAAGGATGAGATCGAGCCAGCTGCAAGGTTGTCATACCATGCGAGAGCTTCTCCCTTCAAGCTAGAGGGGAAATATTTGCAAAGCACTTCATCCTGATTGGCGTAGGCTAGGAAGACTCTGAGATACATTTTGATATGTACAGTGGGGTCTCCTGTACCGTCGAAGATGGAGGTGAAGGTGGGCATCGTGCATTTTACTGGAATTGGTAATGAAAGGATTTCCAAACTTAGTGGGGAGCGGTTTACGTCGTTCATGGCTTGAGTGAGCTTAATCATATCACTCTATTGGATTCGGTTGTCAAAAAGCTCTGCTCGGAGTGCTTTAATTTGATCCATCATTACTTGCTGTAGCGCTCTTGCCTCGGCATCCTTCTTCGTTGGGTTACCTTCGCTGAATGTCTGCATGCTTGCCTTTGTGTACGCTGGAGGTTCGGTCTTTTTGCTTGATACCGTGATTCCTTGACCTTTACTGGTGCCCTTGACCTTTATGTATGTTTTAGATTCGGAGGGTTCCTTCGGCCGAGATGCGTTACTTGGACGATAGTGTCCTTCGTTGTCTCCCTTGTAGTTGGACGCCGATTTTTCAGCTACCTTTTTGTTTGCTTCGGCCAGCTGTTTCTTTAGCTTTTTTATTTTCCTGTTTTTTAAGATTAGTTTTCTAAATTGTGCAGCTCTTGCCGTATTTGCTTCGGTAGGTTGGTGCTCGGGCATTTCATTTTCAGGATCAGATGCTTCGTCCTCATCTTCCTCGTTTTCCCCATTTTCTTCTTGTATTTGCTGTTGGCGTGGTTCTTCAGCCTCTGGAAATCCGTTTCCCTCGGGGCCTAAGTCCTCTATCAACACTTCGTCCTCGTTTATGTTTTCTCGGTGTTGGACCGTGCTAGCCGCTACCTCGGGAGATAACCCTTTACTGGTCGAAAATCTGGTGTTGTGCTGTCTGGACGATCAAGTACCTTGCTTCGAGGATCCTACTCGCTGCTTCGGAGCGTGTTCCGATTGGGAAGCCATTTTGGCTATGACCTGTCAAGAAACAAAAAACCCGTGAGGTCCAAGGCGGCTAGCGCAGTGTACTTTGTCGGCCATGTAAGTCTACTCTGCAACAAATTTTTTCAGACGAAATTTAATACAAGTCATATTTGCCCTTTTTAGATATATCCCTAACTGCTTATTTTGTCTTTTAGCTCAAATCATCCCTTTCCATCTGGTTCTTTTTATGAAGTTTTATTTCCAAATATAGCATGAAATTTGAAAACCCTAAAATGGATTTTTATGTATAGCATGAGTTTTGAAAACCCTAAAATGGATTTTTAGATACAACACAAATTTGTAATCGTTTTCCGCAAGGCTGGATTCCATTTTGCAAAAGGTTTAAAGCGAATATAAACTGCCTCTCTTGAAAATCGATTTCATCATTCCAAGGTTTTGAGAGCCCTTTAATGGATGATTTTATCACCTGATGCTATGCTCAAAAACTCTTAAACATGCCAAAGCCTTTAAGGTCTTTTAGATGCTTAAGGTACAGGAGCTTCTTTTCGGAAAACAAGCTTTTGAAAATCTTTTGAGAAGATTAGAAAAATATATCAAAAAATTTGAAAACCCGAAAAATCACAGGCAAACCCTAAGTTGTTTTAATCATCCCTGTTTCTAGCGCCAAACTGTACGAGTAGAAAATCTGCATAGGTACTCCATGAGCCATATCCATCAGATCTACTCATACATACAGTAGTTTTAATGAGATTTAATGGTGCGAAGACCACGAGAACAATACCGAAGGTACTCAGAACAGTAATCAAAGACCCAAATTATGACAGTAAAGGCAAAATATAAGAAGATTTGTATGTATTTCGATGTTGTGATTACATGAATATAACCCTAAGGAACCAGAGGAGATAACAGACCTAATCTCCCTCTTGCTGCTTAGGCTCAACCCAAAAAGAATCCAACCCCTACAACGTTTTCCAAGCTCGCCTTATATAGGCCGAGCTTGGGTGGTTTACAGCTAATAAAGACAAAAGACTCAATCGTGGTGGTGTCAGTCCCTGTCGAGTAAGGCGGTTTATTCGCTGGCGTTCCGAGGTTGATTCTGGGGCTTCGGTCCTTTGACATGGTCCGAATCCTTTTCTTCCGAGCCTTCACTTCGCTCACGTGTGGCTTCTCCTTCTTTAGGCTGGTCCGAGATCTCGCTGTCGATTCTCTCGGTATGGTTAGGCTTCCTGGATGCGAGACGCGTGTTCCGAGGGGTTTTACCCCCTACACACCTACTCTCACACTTCGGACTAGTTGGTATAGACAATATGATCCTAATACGACTCTTAGTCACAAAGCTCCTCATCAGTATTCTTACGCCTCCAACCACAGCAAATTGATCACACACATGTACTCCCTTAGTGAAACAGACATCATTTACTGTCTTCCCTAAGATTTGTCCACAATCCTTCGTGAAGACTATCGCTACCTGAACTCTAATCGGACGACTACAACCTTTACGTCCAACAACCAAATATCGGTAGGTCAAACCATTAAATGATATCCTTGGTAACATAACAAATATTTCACCGAATTTGTTTTACACCAAGTGCGAGGCTATTTAAGTTTACTTGGTTAATAAACCCCTCGAGATATCAAACAAGGTTTTGAAACCAAAACTCCTGAAGAGCAACCTTGTCGTCCCAGTTGAAATCAAACAATTTTGGATGCGTACATTATGATATGACCTTGAAGAACAAAGTATATGCAAAACAAAAAATCCAAAATAACAATCTTGATTCCACTCACTATTTATTAGTTAGGCACACAAAGCGAAAGCGGCTTGCTGACAAATCTAGGTCAATAAATAAAAAGATGTTCTAATCACTACGATCTTGAGTGGCCTTATATCAGAAAAGAATGACCTTAGAATAAACAAGATTGTAAGACTTTGATAGATGTGACAGAACATTACATAAGTACAATACAAAGAAGACTAGTAAACATAAACTAGTTTCCCTAAAGAGATACTTCTAGGCTTCTCGATCCCTAAGAGAATACTTTTACACTAATCCTGGCCAAGAGCAAAAGCTCAAAGGTACTGATACGAATAGCGGGTATCACAAGCTTACTTTTCCGAAGAATAAAACTTGGTAGAGGGACAAAGCTTTCAGGAGTGATACCAGCTCTTATTTATATGACCAAGGCTTAGCTTTGAAATGAGGCAAATTTAATTTCAGAAATTCATTAAAGCACATTTCCATATCAATTCTGAAATTCCTCACATAGACTCGTAGCATTTAATGAGATCTAATACTTCAGCATTTTTACATTTAACAAAAGATATTTCATTAAATGTTTAGCCAAAAGCATTCAAAGCAAATAATACTCAGTAAGATATATTTGGATATTTCATTAATTCGAAAATTTACTCACCGGGATAGAGTTCATTTCGAAATCCGTGTCCTTGGATTCGAAAATCATCCTTTGGTATTATTACTTCCAAATGTCGTCATCAACTTTGATAATGTCGACATCACTTCTTAGGCATTGTTGGATGGGCCTGATCGATCCTAGGTGGAAGTGGGATCAGGTCCAATGTGGCTAACGTTCCGCACAACATATCATTGCAAACATGGACAAGCCTTGTGTGTTAAGCTTAAGTGAACACGTAGGTTCAAGGACATTCTGAATCATACAATATAGATATATTGTGGAAAGTACCGTGCATGATTCTCCGAGTAATATCAAATGTTGTTCCTCATGAATTCACGAATCCAATGTAAATAATCACTTTAATGATATCCGAGAATTCACATCAAACACCAAAAGAATATTCAATCGAGTGTTTGATTATGTAGTGTATGAATATGACGATTTAATCACTTACAATATTTATCAGAAATCATGTGTCAACTAACTAGAACGACAAACCATATTTCCGATGATGACTCAAACAAACTTAGGTGTACATCATGAAGATGAACAAATTCAAACTTCAAACTGATAATATCAAACTCATTAATTCGTTAAAGCACAAATATCAAACTCATTAATTCGTTAAAGTACAAATCAAAATGATAGAGATTGAACTTCGAAATACGTTTTCTGAGATAACCAGTATTTAGGTTTCGAACTCTACATTTTGTTTAGCATAAACCAAAGTTAAGTTTTGGATCCTAGAGTTCATACAAATCTAGATTCCATATAGGCGAGTTTTAGATTTTGTTTAACCAAACCTGATTAAGGTTTCGAAACAAGAAACACATATTATATTCATAACAAATGTTTAGTGTCGAACTTGAGAGTCCATGTGGTCAAGAGACGTTTCAGCATCACACATTTTTATCCTTGACGCACATGCTATATTTCGCGGTTCCCATAAACCTTTAGGAAACCCCAAAGTCTTTATTATAAACCTTTTAGAACTCACATGGTCAAGACTCATTGGTCTCGATTCTCAAGTCACTGTTAGCCAACAAACATAGTTTCGAACTTAAGTTTTCTTATGGTCAAAACTTAGAATTAAGTTTCGGACATAATTGCTCATGGACTAAAAACCAAATTATGGTGTCGGAAATTAAAGTCGGTTTTACCAAAACCTACATTGTGGTTTCGAACTCTAAAGTCCATAAGATAAGAAGACAGGAATATGGTTTCAAAATCTAAAAGTGATATGGCATTCTAGATGTTCATATGTCGAAAATCAAATGCATGATTTCGAACTCTAGAAATTAGATCCAAACAACAATATATTATTCGAACTCAGAAAAGCAGTATGTCGAGTCTACACAACATAAGAGTGAGTCACGATCTCGATTACTTTAGCACATACCAGTACGTACTAATCAATCTGACAGAGTCAGACAAGGTAAGTCGAGACACAATACTATGATGGATTTAATCTTGTAATATTACAGAGACAACATTTTAATCTGCTATTATCCAAATCGTAGGTTTTAGGAAAAACCTTATATCCCTAGTGTTAGGGCATTGTCCGGTCAAACCCACTAGCGTTGGTATGTCAAGCTGGTTGTCAGTTTTAGGTGTCAAAATACAATTCTTGATTTAGCCTACTAGAGTTTAGATTTCGGAATTGGGATATGGACTAAGTAGTAGAGACCTTGAAGACGAAGACCGTGAAGACAAAGAAGACATCAATTATTCTTCATCGACAAAAGGTTAGTAGGAGTTATGACTTTTATGGAAATTCTTCTATTCTACTTACTCTATCTTTCGAAATAGTCGATACTTTAGTAGTGATACTAATAGCGATTGAGATCGTGTTCTTGTCTACATGACCATGAGTTATGTTGGTATTTGTTCCCACGAATACGAAGTTTACAAGAATGCATGAGATAGATTCGATACCATTTATCCATTGCAATGGTTTGCTTGCAAAACACTTGTTGGATATGGGTGAATCTAAAGGAGTACTCTTGAGCAAGAGTCCAGTGGATTATAGCTAAGGGCGTATAACACGTCTGAGTACTGGTCCAGCCAAGAACTTCCAGCGGGTCCAAGTTAAACCCTAATCTGGAAAACGACGGTTCCCGAACCGTACGGTGAACTGAGACTCGGAATTTCTCCTGAGTTCCAAAGTATCAATTTGTACGCGTACTAGTAGGTGAACCTCAGATTCGATGCATTTGGTCGTGGTTAAGATGGACGGTTTGCGAACCGCCCAAGGTGAATATTCTCTGGGATTTTCACACGGGTTAAACTCTGACTCCTTTATCTCTTAGTTGGACTTGGTTATCACGAAATATCTTATGTGGTCCATTTAACGGTTCTCAATGTGTCAATAAGATAAAGATTATCTCTGGTCTGTTGGATATCTATCTTGAAGTGTTTATGAGCTAATAAAACACTTGGCAGATAAATGTTAAAAGATTTCCAGTTGAGATAAATCTCTGTTTACTTGGTTTGCAAGTTTGGGTTTCCTAGACTTGTGGAACAAGTAACTAGTTGCTTTATTCCAAAGCAACCTATCTTATTGAGTGCTATAAATAGAGGTGTCTAAGGACGAAAACCGCAAGCATCAAGCATACGTGAAGATTCTTTTTGGAAGAGATCGTAAAACTCTTTTCACTTCGGTGAATGCTTGTTGTGGTATAGTCATCCTCTATTAGGTAGCAGTTCCTCTTGGGATTTACCTACAACTATAAAGACTTCTCTTGAGAGTTGGGAAGCACAGGTAGGAGATTGAGACCTTGGTGGTTGAAATCGGAGTAACCTGTAACCTTGGTAACCTGATCACGTTCTTGTCTATTCTACGGTCCTTCTCTTCTGATATAAGGCCATTCAAGAACTGATACGTTACATACGAGGTTTGAAAGGAAGCAACGCACGGCTGCACTCGGTGTTGTAAGACCTAGTTAGCTCCAGTTGTATAATTTTCTTAAGTGATTCTTCGTTTACAACTGAGGTAGAGACAAGTTGGGCATAGTTTACTTGGTTTACTTGTCAGCCCCCGCTTGTAAGTAGATTTCCGTATGACCTGGAGAAATCCGAAGGAAGTCACTTTGTGTATGTCAAACTGATAGAGGACAGTTCAAACATAGAGTTAATAATTGAGGTTGCAAAGCCGAAATTGTTGACACAAGCCTTTAACAACGGTTAAAGCAACTCCTAGGCCTGTAAAGGACGTCAGCTAGGGGAATCAAGTGCGTGACGCTCTGTGGGGGATCTAGAGACGTAAGGAGTGCGACAGTAGCCAATTCGCTTGGAGGGCTTGAGTTGGTCTCTGCTACATCCCAGGCCGAAGTCTTATAGTAGGCTAGTGTTTGTAGACAGTTTGTACTGTGCGGTGTTCAATCTGGACGAGGTCCCGAGGTTTTTCTACAGGTTGTAGTTTCCTCGTTAAAAAAATCTCTGGTGTCTTGTGTGCTTTACTTTCCGCATTATATTCTCTAATTATATAATTAAAGCAAACACAAGAAGTACGTTATTAATAAACCTGATCGTTGTCCCCAATCCATCCATTGGATTTACCAAGACCCTGTCTTGTGTCGGACTGATCCTTTGAGATCCAAACTCAGGTTAACAGATCTGGATATTGATTTTTGAGATCGTCCAAATCTGACCATAAGTCTCACGAGCCCAAACGAAAAGTTGGTTGTATTTCGGTACCCCTGCTTTTTCACTTAGAGACAGAGAAGAAAATAAATCTCTAAGCAATATAGAATATCATAACTACAACAACAATACCGCAAACGATATCGTGGAGTTATCTCTTAAGACACATTGATCACAAGTGATCAAGTCATAACGTAAAGCTCAAGCATTAAGTTATGTTTTGTCTTTTGTAGCACAAGTGTAAAAAGATAACGAAATAGCTTTATTTTGATTCACTAACCTCTTGAATGTGAAGCTGAATATCCTCTTCTGCTCCTAGATCTTTTTCGACTCTTTATGTAGTGTGTCTAAATCCCTCCAACATCTTTCATAACCTAAAGATAACTTGATGAAGTCTTTACCTAATGTGTGTTTCAAGCGGTCGAGTTTTGATCACTAAATTTGACAACTAAGCTTGACATACCAACACTTAGTGAGGTTGACGATCCATGCTCTAACAATCTCCTCCTTTGTCAATTTTACTGAAAAAAACTCTTTACATAGAATAACGAGAAAACGAAAACCTAATATCTAATCTTCGAGTTCTTCTACTTAGCGTGACAACACAACTCAGCAATAATACCTGCAAAATATGTTAGTCTGCAAACAAATCATGTACTATAGAAACAAATGATAACAAGTACACTTACTCCCCCTAAATGTAAGTTTCGGATGTCCATCAAGTCCGACGTATTGTTATCAACTGTAGAAACTCGAAAGTCTACAATGCTAGTAACATCTAGTGTTACTCCCCCTTAATCAATGCTTTCATTCATTTTTCATTACAAGCACAGGATTTTTATCCCCATATGACACTGCTTAATGTCATAGACCAGGCACTCAATATTTCTCCCCCTTTTTGTCAAAAAGAATTGACAAAGGGTCTCGAAAATACTAGGCTATTTGAGAAAAACACTCAAGTTCCAAGAAACTCGATTCAACTTACAAGAATGAATGCAGTATAAGGGTCAGCATTTCGACAAGTTACACAATATATATAAATCAGCACAAGTAACCTGTTTGGAAATATATAGAATATAAGCAGCTAAAAAATATATCCCTGTAAATTCCACAACCACTCTCCCCTAAAGATATATATCAATTAAGCACAAGTTCACAAAAGAACTCTCCCCCGTTGGTTGTCATTCCCTCAGACATGAGAACAACAAAAACAATTTTTAACAGAATAAAGATTGAGATTTGATTTTTGATTTTTCGAACACGTCCGTAGTCATACTAGATGATACCAAAAATCACTGATTTAAGCATATACCATAACCCCTGCCATGTGGCATCAAGGAATCACATAATATCGTGACTAGCATACAATCAATCTCCTCCTTACATATTTATACATATACCTGCGTACAAAGTCATTAGTACAACCATAACAGCCATGTGCCAGAGAGTTAACCTTTCGATTTACAGTTCGGATGAACTCACGATTTCTCATTCCAAGTTGAATGAGACGTCTTTGGTTACGAATAACCACTCTTTGTTGTTGCATAAGCCTATGTTGGGAATCTAAAGTGTTCGAAATCATTTGTTTGATGTTGAACAAATCCATTTTTGTGTCGAGACAATTTTGGAAAAGTAGATCAATGGTTCCAGCATGGGATGAGCACACGCCTTTTTCTCTGAGATGAGAACCTTTGTCTGGATCTGAAGAAATCTTAACCGATTTGTTGAAATCAGCAGACAACTCTTCATTGACATTATTCATCGATTCAATGATTTTAGCTTTTGACCTGGTCTGAACCATCATTGTTATTGTAAAAATACTATGATAAAGATAGTACTTTTCTTAAATAAATATCTTGTATTCATTGAAGAAAATATTTAAACCTGCCAAAAGTGTTTCATAGAATATAATTCTCCACATTTCTGATATATTTCGAAAGAGGTTAAGAATTCGAAAACTTGGTTAGAAAATATTAAAGATTCTTACAATGTATAATATTCATATAAGATTTTTAGGAAACTTTCCAAAACAAAAAGGGTCAGAAAACCGAACTCAGAGATTTTAAGTGTTTTTTTAAAAGTAATATACATAACTATATACCATTGTCTTTACCAGATAAGCTATTCTCTCACCCTTTCAGATTTTGAAAGGACACTATTGACTAGGGAACCACTCTTTACAGATCAGGCGGGATCGGATCCTGTTGGGCTTGACACCTCACGGGACAAACCATTATTATGACATGATGAGCATACCTGGTTATTGGTGTTATCACAACTAGAAGATGATCTGGATTGATTGATCAACCATGAGAAGACATAATTCTTGTTGGAAGAATGTTTCTTTAGTCCAGCCATAACAGAAAGTCTAGTCAGATCAGCAAGTGACTGTCTAATCTCACTAAACATGTGTTCAAGTTTCTGCAAAAAATCATCATGAAATTTTAGTAGCATGTTCCTTTCCCAATCAAATGTGCAGTCCAAATGTTTAGATCTCAACTTGTTAAGAAAAAGTTCCCTTTTAGGTAATGATGAACATGGAGTTTCCTCTAAAGAGATATCTGCAAAGCTTGCAAGGCACCTAAGAAGCTCAATTTCAGCAACATTTGAAGGAAATTTTGCGCACAATTCTTTTAACATTTTGGTTCTTATACCCTGCTCAGTGACAGCTTGTTTCAGCAAACCTGAGGAGTCAAGAACTTGATAAAATCTTGTACAAAAATCCTTGAATATTTCACCATGTTTGATAGAGAGACTGTTTCAATCAGAAAGCATAGTATCATAGTCATATTCTTGTGACCCCTGTCCGCAGTGTGTGTTAAGAATAACCCAAAATTCATGAGATCTTTTGCAAGAGATAATGAGACTAAGAGCACCACATTGAATTGTACGTAAGATGGCGTTGAGACCTACAACATTGCTACGTGCCATACTTCTTTCATCATACGTGCATTCAAGAAGGGATTTCAGTTCAAGAGTAGTAATGTTAACAGGAGTAATATAACCTTCAACAATGAGGAAACATACCTCAAAATTAAGATTCTGAGATATACTTCCATAAGACGTTTTCATTGTTGAAAATTTGTTCTATCAAATCTTAGAGGTATGTTAACAGGGCAAGAAACATAGTCCATGTTCATGTTATTCTTATAGGTTAGATCGAGCCAAGCACAGATTGTTAGATCTTAAGGTGTTTGCCTGCTCTGATACATGTTGAAAAGACGAGGGTACCGAGTACACCACCAATCTTTTATTTTAGGGAACCTATAAGTCAAACCTTGAACTGTTCATGTAATCAAGAACTCAAGAACAAGATCTCTTTCGTAACTGATTGAATCACACAACGGGAATCAATACAAGATAACGAAAGACAATGTTAACAACCAAGTACGATACTTTAATTATAAAAAAAAAAGTAAAATATAATGCGGAAATAAAGTAAAGTATACACAAGAATTTTGTTAACGAGGAAACTACAAACTCGTAGAAAAACCCCGGGACTTCGTCCAGCTTGAATACTCTTAAGAACTAAACCGCCAACATACCTACTATCAGACTTTGGACTAGTTGGTATGGAAAATATGATCCTAATACGACTCTTAGTCACAAATCTCCCCCTCAGTGTTCTTGCGCCTCCAACCACAACAAGGTGATCACGCACATGTACTCCCTTAGAGAAACAAATGTCCATTACTGTCTTCCCTAAGAGTTGCTCCACAATCCTTCGTGAGACTATCGCTACCCAACCTCCAATTGGACGATTAGAACCTTTACGGACAACAACCAAATATCGGCAAGTCAAACCACTAAATGATATCCTTGGGAACTTAAAAAATATTTCACTGAAGTTGTTTTACACCAAGAACGAGGCTATTTAAATTTACTTGGTTAATAAACCCCTCGAGATATCAAATAAGGTTTTAAAACCAAAACTCCCGAAAGAGCAACCTTGTCGTCTCAGTTGAAATCAAGCAATTTTGCATGCGTATAATATGATATGACCTTGAAGAACAAAGTACATGCAAAACAAACAATCCAAAATAACAATCTTGATTCCACTCAATATCTATTAGTTAGGCACACAAACCGAAAGCGGCTTGCTGACAAATCCAGGTCAATTGATAAAGAGATGTTCTAATCACTACGATCATTGAGTTAAAAAAAAAATCACTACGAACTTGAGTGGCCTTATACAAGAAGATAAGGACCTTAAAATAAACAAGATCGTAAGAATTTGAAAGACGTGATAGAACAAAACACAAGTACAATACAAAGAAGACTAGTAAACATAAGCTAGTTTCCTTGAAGAGGTACTTCTAGGCTTCTCGATCCCTAAGAAAAAAACTTTCACACTAATCCAGACCGAGAGCAAAAGCTCAAAGGTACTGATACGAATAGCGGGTATCACAAGCTTACTTTTCCGAAAATGAAACTGGGTAGAGGGACAAAGCTTTCAGGAGCGATACCAACTACTATTTATATGACCAAGGCTTAGCTTTGAAATGAGGCAAACTTAATTTCAGAAATTCATTAAAGCACATTTCCATATCAATTCCGAAATTCCCACATAGACTCATAGCATTTAATGAGATCTAATACTTTAGCATTTTTACATTTAACAAAAGATATATCATTAAATGTTTAGCCAAAAGCATTCAAAGCAAATAATACTCAATAAGATATATTTGGATATTTCATTATCGGAATATGGTACTTACCAAATATACTCCATGGGATAGAGTTCATTTTGAAATCCGTGTCCTTGGATTCGAAAATCATCTTATGGTATTATTACTTCCAAATTTCGTCATCAACTTTGATAATGTCGACATCACTTCCTAGGCAATGTTGGACGGACCAGATCGATCATAGGTGGAAGTGGGATCATGTCCAATATGGCTAACGCACAACGTATCATTGCAAACATGGACAAGCCTTGTGTGTTTAACTTAAGTGAATACGTATGTTCAAGGACATCCTGAATCATACAATATAGATATACCATGGAAAGTACCGTGTATGATTCTCCAAGTAATAGAAAATGTTGTTCCTCATGAATTCAGGATTCCAATATAGATAATCACTTTAATGATATCCGAGAATTCACATCAAACACCAAAACAATATTCAATCGAGTGTTTGATCATGTAGCGTATAAATACGACGTTGATCAGAAATCATGTATCAACTAACTAGAGCGGCAAACCATATTTCGGTTGATGACTCAAACAAACTTAGTTGTACATTGAAGATGAACAATTTAAAACTTCAAACTGAGAATATCAAACTCATTAATTCGTTGAAGCACAAATCAGAATGATAGAGTTTGAACTTCGAAATACGTTTTCTGAGATAACCAGTATTTAGGTTTCGAACTCTACATTTTGTTTAGCAGAAACCAAAGTTAGGTTTCTGATCCTAGAGTTCATATACAATTGAAACCAAAGTTTCCAAATCTATATTCCATATAGCGAAATCAAAACTTGATTTCGAACTTTAGATTTTGTTTTAACGAAAACTGATTAAGGTTTCGAAACAAGAAACATATATTATATTCGTAAAAAATATTTGGCGTCGAACTTGAGAGTCTATGTGGTCAAAAGACGTTTCAGCATCATTCCTTTTTATCCTTGACGCACAGGCTATATTTCCCAATTCACATAAAACTTTAGGAAACCCTGGAGTCTTTATTATAGACTTTTTATAACTCACATGGTCAAGACTCATTGGTCTCGATTCTCAAGTCACTGTTACCCGGCAAACATAGTTTCGAACTCAAGTTTTCTTATGGTCAAAACTTAGAATTAAGTTTCGGACACAATAGCTCATGGACCAAAAACTAAATTATTGTTTCGGAAATTAAAGTTTTACCAAAACCTACATTGAGGTTTCGAACTCTAAAGTCCATAAGATAAGAAAACATGAATATGGTTTCGAAATCTAAAAGTGATATGGCATTCTAGATGTTCATATGTCGAAAATCAAATGCATGATTTCGAACTCTATAAATTAGAGCCAAACAACAATATAGTAGTCGAACTCAGAAAAACAGTTTGTCGAGTCTACAAACATAAGTGTGAGTCACGATCTCGATTATTTTAGCACATACAAGTAAGTACTAATAAATCTGACAGAGTCAGACAAGGTAAGTCGAGACACAATACTATGCCGGATTTAATCTCATAATACTACAAAGACAACATCATAATATGCTATTATCCAACTAGAGACAAAGAAGAAAAGAAATCTCTAAGCAATATAAAATGTCATAACTACAACAGCAATACCGCAAAAGATATCGTGGAGTTTTCTCTTAAGACACATTGATCACAAGTGATCAAGTCATAACGTAAAGCTCAAGCATTAAGTTATGTTTTGTCTTTTGTAGCACAAGTGTAAAAGATAACGGAATCGCGTTATTTAGATTCACTAACCTCTTGAATGCGAAGCTGAATATCCTCGTTTGCTCCTCGATCTTCTTCGAATCTTCATGTAGTGTCTTTAAATCCCTCCAACATCTTTCACAACCTAAAGCTAACTTAATGAAGTCTTTACCTATCGTGTGTTTCAAGTGGTCTAGTTTTGATCACTAAATTTGACAACTAAACTTGACATACCAACACTTAGTGAGGTTGACCGAGCCATGCTCTAACACAGATAATAGAAGTGGAGATTAAAGTTTGACTCGTAGTTAATAACAAAATTTAGAGGACCGATCCTCAGAGCAAAAAACGAATCAGGCGTGCAAGACAAAAATGCCTCAACATCTATTTTTTTTCGTAGCTACAGATTACTGTCTATTCATGGTTATTTTTACCATGTTGTCCATGTTTGTTGTCTTTTTTTTTTTTTGTCCCATGAACCCATCTGGTATATCTTTCCAAAAAATTAATTTCACCTCGTATTTTAAATCCTCTCAAACAGATTGCTCTAAATAAATTGTGGCAAACGGTAGTTTTTACAAGTGTATTGGTGAAGCCCAAAAGTGCCATTCAACCTCTCGGGAATAAATTTCTTGTCCCACCTCCGACTGTTACGTCATCTATAAGAGCAGCCTATGAAAATATCGTTGCAAATCTAAAACTACAACAATTTGGGACATTGCTTAGTTTAATTTTCGAAAAGCATATACAAATCTTAAAAATTGAGATTTCTTCTTGCAATAGTGCACCAACACAAAAACGATCGAATATATAGACTTTACAAAGGAATGCCAATAACTTTACTTGATTTCACTTGTTTTACAATTACGAAGTAATTGAAATGAATGTCAACACAAGTGTCTACTTCAATGATGTTGTATGGTTGAGTAATGTTTGCATTCATTAGTTGTATGGTTATAGAACGTTAAGGTGCTGTATCCACTAACGCGAGTATTGATATTTAAGTTTCACGTCAAGTTTCCATTGATAGAATTCCTAGATTTGCATGTTGTAAACTCTAACAGTAAGAAAAGGTGACAAAGATAAATCTTATGATATTTGTGTTCCTTGTGGGCACAATAGATGTTGTTTGGCTATTCTTAAGACTGGGTTTATGGCGGTTCTGGATTGTTTTAAGAAGAAACATGGATACAAATAGGTCGTTCCTTCTCACAAGGATTTTTCGGATTTTTCACCACGTTCATCCATAATTCCTTATTCTTCTAGACTTAATATTTGGTCATCTGAGATGGGGAGAGGCTACAAGAAGCATGAAGCATCAATTTGAATGGATTCAGATTATTGATTTCAATATTTTGGATTATTACTCGGCAACTTTCAAAGTAAAAGAGAACCACTGGGTCAATCTTTGGGCTCTGACATCTTGGTGCTTCAATGGTATTTTATTGGGCCGACCGAGCGAAGCGAGGGAGGACCCTATATATGGTGACTTTGTGTCCAATGAATAGTGATTTTTTTTCCCCGAAATTTGCACTGGTTTGGTAGACAACCAAACTTGACTTTAGAAGAACTATTTATTGCTACTGAAATCTAAATATTTGATTTGATTTGGTTGATTAGGAAATTGATTTATCTTGTTCATTCATCATCAAGCTTTGATTCAATGTCATATTCATCTAAGCATTCATCCATCATTTACTAGTCATTGTTCTCCTTTATTATGCACATCTACTGGCATACATAAGAGTTTTATGCATTTTCATATATGTCTGCAATA
This sequence comes from Papaver nudicaule, assembly GCA_023529015.1. NCBI lineage: Eukaryota > Viridiplantae > Streptophyta > Magnoliopsida > Ranunculales > Papaveraceae > Papaver > Papaver nudicaule. The sequence continues at coordinate 5,473 of JAJJMA010283338.1, read as the reverse complement.
TACTGTGATTCCAACATAGTCTTTTTTGATGATCTGATAGGATTTTTTAGTTTCTTCTGTTTTTCTTTTGGTCTGAGTCACAGGTTTACAACACCCTTTTAATTAAATCTTTTATAATATTTTCAGCTCTTGCTTTACAAACAAGATATATGTCTAAGTAAGTTCTTCTTCTCCTCCTTTGCGTTTGCAGGTTGTTCCCAACCTTCCAAAATGGCGTTTGCCTCACATCCAGTATGGGTTTATGCGTGTGCTATCATTGGTGTTCAACTAGTATTAGTTATGTGAGTCTCAGTTGCCTTCTCTTATGGGTTTCCAGAGTTGCGCACAAGAAGATGTTTGAAGGTTTTTCCATGGCTGAGTTCACAGAACGAGTCAAGCTTGAATCTTTCCCCCTTTTTCGTAAAATTCAAATTTCAAAATTTGGTTACAAAAAAAGGAAACGTATTAAAGCTAGCCTATTTTTCGCCTTTATTCTCTATATTCTCCATGTCCTCATCCTATCTCCATATATTTTGTCAGCAGAAAGTATAGGGATACTCCGTGATTACAGGGAACCTATAACCATATTAAATCTACAGCAAACTCAAACCCTACGTCAAACCCTAATACCTTCTGAAAACCATACCCTGACTTACCCAAAAACTACAATTGAGGCAGCTGGCTCAACCAGTTCTGAAAACTCAAAAGGTGTTTCTCAGATTACAACGAAGCTTCAGGAGACGATTCTGAATCAGGAACAAGTGGTATATGGAAAAGAAAGTCATGAAATAGAAGAAGGTGAAAAGGAGGAGGAAGTTGAAGTTTAGCTGATCGGGAAAATCCTTTCCCCTTTCAGAATGACTGAAAGAAATGTTATGAGGCACATAAAAAATACTTGGCCTTTTATTCCTGCTGGAGAAATATCGGTTCTAGAGGTGGAACGCAACTTTGTTGTTTTCACTCTCAAAAAGCTCAGTGCTATGAGGAAGATTTTTGAAGAGAGACCTTGGTCTATTGATGGCTATTTGATTATTATGAGTTTTTATGATCCTACAATATCTTATAAGGATCTAGATTGGTATCATTATGAATTTTGGATATGGCTTAAGTTGCTATTACCAGAACATTTTAATAGGAAAGCTGTAAAAGAAATGGGGGAAGTTATGGGGGAAGTGGTTACCATATACCCACCTGAAGGTTTGCCAGAGACTGGTGACTGTTTTAGAGTGTGTGTCAAGATGAACCTGACTAGGCCAATGGTGAGAGGCGCCTTAGACATCACAGCTGCACAAACTACCAAATGGTACAAGTACTTCTACGAGAGACAACCTCAAAAAAGATGCAAGGAATGCTATGTACTCATTCCCCATAATAAAGCTCAATGTGTTAAGAATGCAGAAGTGTTGAAGGAGCTCCAGGAGAAGCCGCGCATGTTTGGTGATATGAAGCTGCCTACTATTAGGCCAATGTTATCTGTTATCCCTGCAATGAAGCCCAGGAAACCATTAACCAAGAACACCATTTTTGTCCCATCAAAAGATGGTGTTAAAATAACTGAACTATGCTCTAATCCACAAGAAGATACTGTCATGGATGATGAAATATGAGACTCAAGGAAAGGGAAAAGATCAAGAACAATTAGTGGCTCAACAACTACATCTGTCAACATCTTGCGCAACTCTGAGAAGGTATCTGCTCTCACACCAAAGATGTCAAGCCCAATGGATGCTAACCAATCAATTGGAATAGGGGGAACAACCAGCTCATCAAAGGGGGATCAGGTAATTAAAATCTTCTACATTAATTATGTCTTGAAATCCATCTTAATTTCTTTGCATACCTTAAAATCCATATTCATTTATTCCAGATTAAAGCTTAATAATTGATATAGTCCTACATCAGTTGCATTAATATCTCTTAGTAGTCAACATCATATTTATCCTGTAATAAGTCATTCAGCAGCATTAATCTCATTAAATCATATAGAAAGTCATTCAGAAATCTGGTATAGTTTATATGCATGTAATCATCAGTTCATTAAGTATCCTGCATTAAAGAGAAAGGATGCTGCCTATGTAATTAATGGTTTTTGCATTGATACATATACTCATACTCTTCCCTGTTGCGTACCAATATTAGTGGAAAGGTTGTCAGACAAACTACTTGCATTCTACCTAATTAATTTCTCTAGTTCTCAATCCCTGCATCTAAGCTGTTGTTTCGACTACTGTCATAATAATAGGTTAGTAAACATGAGAATAGTAGCTTGGAATTGCCAAAGATTTGGTAAGAAAGCCTCTAGAGATCACATTAAGAATTTGTTGAAATATCACAACCCTGATATCATTTTCCTTTCAGAAACTAAGATAGCATCCAAAAAGATTCTTCAATATGCAAAGTGTCTAGAGTTTCCAAATTGTCATTTTGAACCCTCTATTGGCTTATCTAGTGGATTATTGTTGTTATGGAAGGATGGTTTTGAGTTTGAAGTTGTGCATACATCAAAAAATATGATACATTGCCTAGTAAAGCATGACCCCTCTAAACCTGAATGGATCTTATCTTGTGTTTATGGTTCTTGTAAACAAAATGAAAAAGATGAACAATGGAAATTCATTAGGGAATTAGGAAGGGAGGCTAAACAACCTTGGGTTGTAATTGGAGACCTGAATGTTACTCTAGGTCCTGAGGATAGAGACAATAGAAATAGCTCCTCTAGTTCATCTAATCAGACTACCATACAGTATATTCATGATGCTGGTTTGAGTGACATACACTGCAATGGCAAATCATATACCTGGTCTAACAATCAACATGGCACAGGATCCATTAGATCTAGGCTAGATAGAGCTATGGTAAATGATGAATGGTTCATTCACTTCCCTGATTCATGGTTAAAACAACTCACCCATATTGCTTCTGACCATACACCCATCATGTTTAACTTATATAAAGCTAATGTTTCTACCAGCCGAAACTGGAAGTTTTTTGCGTGTTGGCTAAAAGATCCTAGGTGTAAGGAGCAAATTATGGCAGCTTGGAGAGCAGAAGTTGTAGGATCAGCAGCACACCGTGTGAATAACAGACTGGTGATTACAAGACATACTCTAGCTAGGTGGAACAGAGAAACATTTGGTCACATTGATATGAATATCAGGAATCTTCACAAAGAATTGGATCTTCTCCATCAGACCTCCCCTACAACAGTGGCAGTTACCAAATTAGAGGAGGAAATCTCAAAGTGGGAGGATATCAAAAAGGAGTTCTGGAAACAAAAAAAATAAAGAAGTTTTCTTCAAAGAAATAGATCAAAACATGAAAGCTCATCATGTTGCTACCAACCGAAGAAGAAGTCGTAACAAAATCGATGCTCTACTTGATAGACAAGGTCATTGGTGCGATGATACAGAGTCTCTTTCATCACTGCTTACCAACCACTTTCAAGAAGTTAGCACTTCTACTAATCCTACTGTGAACGTGCAATTTCTTGACCATGTTCAGCAGGTTATCTCTTCTGCAGATAATGATATACTTACTCAAACCCCAACGGAAGAAGAAATTTTAGCTTCCTTAAAGTGTATGGATCCTTGGAAAGCACCGGGTCCGGATGGCTTCCCTCCGGGTTTTTATCAACAAAACTGGGACATACTTAAACAAGACATTGTGGAGATGGTCCGGAACTTCTTTAACATCGGATTTATTAGCAAGAAGATGAACCAGACAAGACTAATGCTGATGCCGAAAGTGAAAACTCCTTCTACACCTGCTGAATACAGGCCAATTGCCCTATGCAACACAACATATAAACTCATCAGTAAACTGTTGGCTAATAGACCGAAGAAACTACTTCACAAGGTCATCAGCCCTCTTCAGTCTGCGTATGTCCCTGGTAGGCTTATTAATGATAATATAAGCTTGGCCCATGAGATAATACATACTTTGAAGAGAACGTACAAAGGTGACAACTCCCTTGCACTAAAGCTAGATATGAGTAAAGCCTTTGATAGGCTGGAATGGGATTTCCTGTTGGAAGTAATGAGAAGAATGGGATTTGATGACAAATGGTGCTCTCTTATTCGGCAGTGCATATCTACTACAGAAATCTCAGTGCTCTTAAATGGTAGTCCATGTACACCTTTTCATCCTACGAGAGGTATAAGGCAGGGAGATCCAATCTCTCCCTACCTATTTATTATAGCCATGGAAGCCTTCTCAAGAGCCATGATGGCTAGTGAACAAGCTAACTTGATTACAGGTATCAAAATAGCGGAAAATGCACCACCAATTAGTCATCTTCTTTTCGCTGACGATTGTCTAATTTTTGTGAAGGCAGATCAACAAAATATTCATCAGCTTCAAGCTTTACTTGCCCAATTCAGCTCATGTTCAGGTCAAATAATAAACTACCAGAAGTCAAGTGTTTCTTTCAGCACCAATATATACCATTCAAGAAGTGGGAGAAACAATAGTGCAGCAGTTGCAAGTCACCAAAATGGAACCTTCAGAGAAATATCTTGGAGTCCCCCTCTTTTTGGGGAAGAATAAGAAGACATCATTCAATCCTCTTATAGATAATATGCAAAACAGACTCAAAAAGTGGAAAGGTAAACTACAATGTCAGGCAGGTAGATCGGTAATGGTGAAAACAGTTCTAAACACCATTCTTCTCCATGATGAGCTCTTTCAAAATACCAGATGACATTATAGCAAAACTGAACTCTATTCAGTTAAGATTCTGGTGGGATAAGCAGGACAAGGGAGGTATGTTTCTGGCTTCATGGCCATCTATCTGCAGAAACATGAATGATGGTGGACTAAACTTTAGGGACTTAAGTTGCTTCAATCATGCTCTTTTAGCTAGAAAAGCCTGGAGATTATGCACTATAGAGGACAGTTTATGGGCTACATCTCTCAAAGCCAAGTACTTCAAGGAAGATTCCCCTCTACATTGTCATCTGAAAAATGATCCTACATGGTGCTTTAGAAGTATCCACAGTGAATTTGATTTCATAAGGAAGTTCAACTTCTGGTCAATTGGAGATGGAGTAAAAATTCAGACATGGAAAGATAAATGGGTTTTCGGTTTGGACTCTCCTCCCATAGCTAAGCATGCAGCTCCAGACTTCTACAACATCTCAACAGTAGCTGATCTTATTGAGGTTAATACTAAGACATGGAAAATTGAGCTAGTTCTTAACAACTTTGATGAGGTATCAGCAAAGCTTATTCTAAGTATGAGGATCCCAAAGAACAACAAGGATAAACTGATCTGGACAAATACGGAGAATGGCTGCTTCACTGTGAAATCTGCTTATCATACTCTCTACAATATGAAATTCCACTCGGCGGATGGCAATCCGCTCTCTAATGCAGATCCAATTTGGTCCAAGGTGTGGGAAATCAATACTATTCCTAGAGTTAGGCTATTCATTTGGAAGTGTATAAGGGATATAGTCTCTTCTAAAGTGAGAATGAACAGAAATGTGAAGCAAAA